>JAKSZT010053883.1:31015354-31134670 GCA_026826555.1 Tolypeutes matacus
TATATATATATATATAAATAACATTTTTGTAAGCAAATGCACATATATGCATATATATTTATATATCATTTTGCAAATGTTGGTATGTATTGTGAAAATTTTGATTTTTACCCACAATAAAAAAAAAAAGAAAAAGAAAAAAAAGAAAATGATACTGCAGGAGTTTCAAAATAAAAACATGAAGGAAAAAAAAAAAATTATGACCCATCAAAAAATGGAAACCCATGCAGCACTTACTGTGACAAGGTACATTGACAACTATTGACACGGAGAGAAGACAGTGGTCTAGTGTAAAGTGGGAATAGGTGAGCAGTCCAGTGTATATAACCTGATCCCTTTCAGGTAAACATGGAAAAAGTCTGAATGGCTACACCAAAATGCCATGGGGTCTTTCTCTGGATGGTGGGGTTATGGATTATTTTTATCTTTGTCCTTAAGCTTTTCTATGTCTTTTCTTCTACAAACAGCATAAACATTTATGTTCAGGAAAATGCTAATGCTGAAAGAACAAGAACAAGAAGAGGAGGATGAGAAAGAGGACACAGAGAAGAAGAGGGAAGGAGGAAGAAAAGCTAAACCAGAAAAAGATGAAGACATAACTGACCAGAGACATCCCACAGCCCAGTAAAGACACCCTGGTCGTGACTCCAACAATCACCCCAGACCCTCTCTGCTTACTTCCAGCCTACTCCTCCAGCAGCCCAGGTCCTTTCCGGCACGCAACACTCAGCTCCAGCTCCAATTTATGACCCCATCCTGCCTCTGACTGAGGGGTGAGCGTGCTCGTCAAGGCTGTTGGCTCAGGCTGTCCCCCTTGCTCCCCTGCTCTGGACAAAACACCAGGGCAGGAAGCCCTGGCCTGGAGGGCACCTGGGAAACCCATCTCCTTGCCCTAGGCCTCCATGAAGGGAGGCTCATGCAGAGACACTGCACCAACGGTCAGCTTGGCACCATCTGAAAACATATTCCTTTAAGGAACACGAAGGAAACTCGCAACAGAGGGTTTTATTGGGCTTCCATACACAGGCGGGGGCAATTTAACATCACGAGTGCAGGTCCTGGCCCCATTTCTTAATAGCAGTACCTCCCTGGCCTAGTTATTTAACTTTCTGTATCTCTCATTCCTTCTCTAAAGTGGGGATGCTGATAATAATAATAGATATATCACAGGACTGTTAAGAGGACTGATCAAGATTTCATGTGTGAAGCACTTAACATAGTGCCTGGCACATGTTAGGCACCCGATAGATAATAGTTCCTACTATTGTAGGCAGAATTTTTCTGATCCTGCCTTGGGATGCCATTGTAGCCATAGTCAAGGCCACTGGCAGTCCCACTGACAAGAGGAGCCTGGGTGCATCCTCACAGATACAATTAGGAGTCTGGCAATGCCTGAGGGATTCTGATGGAGGGAAAATGGATTGGGTCCATGCACGGGAGAAAGTACTATATTCATCAGGGGAGGATTTTTGCACAAGAGAAATATGAAGGGCTCCTTTCAGCTCATCCTCTTTCCTCCTTGAGAACATCTAACCTTATTAAATATAATGAAGAATGTGGTCTCCATCTCCATCATGGCTGGTTGAGAAGTAGAAGTTACCAGGGCAAAGGAGAAGAAGGAAGGAAGAAGCTGTGGTGGTTTGGAACTGTATGTACCCCCAGTAAATCATGTTCTTAAAGCTAATCCATTCCTGTTGGTATAAACCTATTCTAAGTAGGTTTTCATGAGGTTACTTCAGTTAAGGCTTGGCCCAAGGTGGATCTTAATCCTCTTACTGGAGTCCTTTATAAGAGAATGAAATTCAGACAAAGAGAGAAAGTCACAGAAGCAAGCAGCTGAAAGCAACAAAACCTGGAAGTAAAGGGAGAGACCAGCAGGCGCTGCCATGCGCCTTGCCTTGAGGCAGAGAATCCAAGGATCGCTGGCAGCCAGTCTTCAGGCAGAAAGCATTGCTTCGATAATGCCTTGATTTGGCCATTCTCATGGCCTCAAAACTGTTAGCTTATAAGCTAATAAATTCCCATTGTTAAAATCCCATTGGTATCTGCTTTCAGCAGCCTAGCAAAATAAAGCAGAAGCTATCTGTCTGTTGGGGCTGATGACTCAGGTCATCTTTGAGGAATGCCAAGAAGAGAACCCTGTGCATATGTTAAGAAGCAAGAGTGCTCCAGCCAGGAAACCGTTGCATAGAATTCATGAGAGTCCTGAGCATCTGGGATGGCTTCCTGGACCTTGCCCCTGTTTTGGTACCAGGACCTTTCCTCTTGCTTCCTGAATTCCACATATTCCAGCTTATGGCTCTTGATTCATAACCATTGTTCTCTGTTCATGTTTTCCAGTCCCATCCATGGCTCAGGACCCATTTCTTCACTCAGTGCCAGCTATGTGCTGGGAGAGACACAGAGATGAAGGCAATGCAGACCCTCAGGGAGCATGTCCTCTAGTTAGTGAGATGTGGCATGTGCACAAATAAATCCATGTTGTATTAATCTGTTCATGTCACTCTTCTGCTGAAAATTCTTTAGAGGCTCCCTATTGCATATGTCCAAATGCCTGGGCATGGCATTTGAACCTCTCACAAGCAGCCATAACTGACTTGTTCTGTCTCAATTCCCCCATTCCTCTGTCTCTCCCATCACTCTGCCTTCCCTATTCCAGCCTTGCTGAGCACCTTGTTCATGCCTCTGGACTTTTTCTCATGCCATACTCTTCTCCATCTGACAAACTCCTATACCTCTTTCAATACCCTGTTCAAATGCCCACTCCTCCTCATGCTTTTTCAAGCACCCTGTGATGGTTAAGGCTCATGTGTCAGCTTGGCCAGGTGATGGTGTCCAATTGTTTGCTCAAGCAAGCACTGGCCTGACTGTCCTGTGAGGACATTTTGTGGACTTAGTCATCAGTAAGTTGACTGCATCTATGGCTAATTACAATCTACAATCAGCTGAGGAGACTGCCCACCGCAATGAGAGACATCCTAGCCAGCCAGTTGTAGACCTTAAAAGAAGTCATGATTTTAGCAGTTAGTAGAGAGAATTTCCATCTCTACTTCAGCCAGCCAGCTTCTCCTGGCAAATTCATCAAATACTTTCATCAGAGTTCCCAGTTTGCAACCTGCCCTGTAGAATTTGGATTTGTGTATCCCCACAGTCGCATGAGACAATTTTATAAGATCTCATAATATGTACAGATATCTCCTGTCAGTTCTGTTTCCCTAGAGAGCCCTGACTAATACACAACCCCTGGAAAATTTCGTTTCTTTACTTCTGTGTTCCCATAACATTGGGTGCGAATATTTATTTTAGCACTTATCATGCCGTGCTCTTTAGTATGTTTTGTATGTTCATCTTTCCCACTAAGCTGTGGGCTCTTTGAGGCCAAGATCCAGGTCTTATTAATATCTTAATAATATAACAGTATCTGGCACACAGCAAGGGCTCAATAAATATTTGTGTAACAAGACACAAATGGAAAATAAATAGAAAACTATTCAACCTCCTTAGTAGTAAGAGAAATGCAAATTATAACAAAATGAGATGCCATTTCACCCATTGTTAGCAAGAATTTTAAAAGATTAATAATATTCCATTCTGATGAAGATGTGAGCCCATGGGCTGGTAGAGACAGGAATTGGTACAAATTTTGGAAAGAACCATAGCGCCATCTATTAACAAAATACGTATGCCTGTTGATTCTTCAATTCCACTATTATGAATTTATTCTATAAAAGCAGCAGCATAAAAGGTGTATTCGTTATCTATTGCCACATAACAAATTATCCCAAAACTTAGCACGTGGAACAACACACATTTATTACCTCGTAGCTTCTGTGGGCTGAGAATCCAGGCACAGCTCAGCTGAGTCCTCTGGCTCAGGGTCTCTCACCAGGCTGCAGTCAAGGTTCCCAGTGGTGCTGCAATCTCATCTGAAGGCTCCTCTGGGGAAGGATCCACTTCCACTCATTTCCCTGGTTGTTGGCAAGATTCCGTTCCTCAGGGGCTTTCAGACTGAGGTCTCAATTCCTCACTGGTCGTTGTCTAGAAGGTTCCCTCCAGTCCTTGCCAGGTGGCCCTTTCTATCAGAGAAAGCACCTGAGAAGGCCAGGAAGAGAATATCAATAAGACATAAGTCACAGTCTTTTGTGACCTAATCACAGACACGACATCCTATCAATTTTGCCGTTTTCCAGTCAGTAGAAGTAAAGCCCTAGGTCCAGCACACCCTCAAGGAGAGGGGACCACACAAAGGTGTGAATACCAGGAAACAGTCATTGGGAGACATGTCAGAAGCTGCCTACCACTGTGTGTGTGTGTGTGTAAGCCTGAAACATAAAGAAAGATAAGCAAGGAACACTTAACAGGGGTTACTGGATGTTTGGGATTGAATCATGTCCCCCACAAAAGGCATGTTCTGGTCCCAACTCCTGGTCCTGTGGGCGTAAACCCTTTTGTAAATAGGACCTTTGAATATGTTATGAGTTAAGGGGCCCAGACTGAAAGTGTAGGCCTTAATCCAATATGGCTCAAGTCCTTACAAGCAAAGGAAATTGAACACAGGAGAAGCCATAGGGACCTTGAAGCTGGAAGTCAGACGCTGGAAATCAGTGGAACCTGGGAAAGAAAGGAGAAGGTGCTGCTACGTGTATTGCCATGTCATAGAAAAGCCAACAACAAGGGATCAACAGCAGCCAGCCCCAGAAGCCGTGGCCTTTGAAAAGAAAGCATCGACTTGCTGACACCTCGATTTCAGACTTATCCTAGCCTCAAAACCAGGAGCCTATAAATTCCTGTTGTTAAGCCAACCCATTGTATGGTATTTGGAGAAGGAAGATTAGAGAGGTAAAAGTGGGAGAGGCAAATTCTTGATTGTTTTTATATAAATCCTTATTTTTGTTTGACTTTTAAAATAAGTAGGTATTTCTTCTATACTTTAAAAAATTAAATAATAAATAAATAATACAAGGTAATGAGTGCCATAAGAGAGAAGCAGAAAAAGTGTCCTGGGAACGTAAAGAAGGAAGAAGTTATCCCAGCTTGGGGAAAGAGGGAGAATCAAGGAAGGCTTCATGGAGGAGACAGTGTCTGAAGTGAGACCTGAAACAGGAGCTGGGTTGGGGCATGTGGAAGCAGCCGGAATGACATGGGAAGAGAAGGCAAGTTAACTGTTTCAGGATCAATGAGTGGTCAAGGGGACACAGGGAGGCAGAGCACAGGTGCTCAGCCGAGGCACCCAGACCAGCCTGGGCTGTGTCTACCTGGCTTCTTCCAACCCCAAGTAAGAGGGACTGCTGAAGGGTCTATAGAGGCTTTGGCTGCAACTGAACCCCCAGGGTCTCTGGCAGAAGGTTCTAGACCTTGCATCTGCTCACACTTCTTCCAAACTTGATTCACAAATGCCAGTCCCATTCTAAGGAACCCACAGGCAAGGGTAATTGGGAGCCTGAGCCCTGCCCAATCAAATCTACCCAGAGGACCACAGCAGAGGGATGAGAGGTGCCAGCGTCTCCTTTCTCCCTCCATGGCTCCACCTCAGGGAGTCGTCCATTCACCACAGGGACAGAGTCCATGCTCTGGTCGTTCCATGGAGCAAACCTCTTTATAGCTCCCTGGCCACTAACTTCATCAAGCTCACCCCGACCCATCTCCAGGGAGAACTGGTTCCATCAGAACCACAGGAACGGGGCTGGTTCTAGCCTAGTGGTCTCTTTGGCAAAAGGCAACTTAGAGCCACGAGACTGGACCAGGAAAGAGGTTTGGGTTTAATATGTGAATGTAAAGAATTAGTCCTTCATAATCAGACACCCTCTGGTGCCCTGCTGTGGGCCAGGCCTCTGCTGGGCCCGGGTGAAGGGGAGAGGCTTAGACCCAGCTCCGTACCTCGGAGCCAAATAGGGGTAGAGAGGTCTATATCCGACGGCTCCAGAACAGAACAGCATGGAACTCAGGGGCGTGGGGATCGAGGACAGTTTCACTAAGAGGAGGACACACTGGCTTTGGAAGAGCAAGGAGTCTAGTGGAAAGAAAGGGAGGGCAGGCCCTTTGAGCACAGGGAACGCACAGGTGAAGCGCGGTGGCTGAACCAGCAGCTAAGCGTGCCTGGACCTGGAAGGAGGAGCGGGCATGGGGTTGGCAGGAGCAAGAGAGAAAAGGTAGCCCAGGGCCCACCCAGGCAAAGCCTGACAAGCTTCCTCGACTGTCCTGTAGCGGCTTGGGGCTCGTTAAAGATGATTTTTAGAGGTATGGGTTCTGGAGGGAGATAGGGATGTGGGTGAGTGAGGGAGGACAAGACAGAGATGACATTTTCACTTTACAGACTTCGATTTCTTTTACAGCAAATCTATATGACTATTATAATATATTTTTAATATTTTAACACTTTCTTGGCTAGGCTCCCATGTGAAGCCATGACTGACAATCGCTGCCATCTCTTGAGGGCTCTACGGGCATTATATTGTTTAATCCTCGGTCTAACCCTCTGAGAAGAGCTATTCTCCCCATTTCTCAGATGCGAAACTGGAGGTCGAGAAGATCCAAAGATGCCGAAGGTCACACATGAAAATAAACGAATGAGCCAGGACCTGAGCCCAGGTCTGCCTGGCCCCAGCAGGACTCCTAACCGCTAGGCTCTACAGCTGCCTTGTTAGCGCATATGACAAGGAAGGCCAGTCATCACTTCCACAGGTGCTGGAAGGCCAGGAGACACAACAATGCTCGCACAGTAGAGCCAGGTTCAAGCCATCTGCATAGGCTGGTGCACCAGCTCGGGGCCAGGGGAGCCCGGATGGATGGATCAGGCACAGATGGGAGGCCCTGGGCTTGGGAATGGAAGCCCAGTCCGAGGACAGGCAGGAGGTGTGTGGCTAAGCCTGGGACTGCACGCCCTGCTGCTCCCAGAGGATGGGCCCGTCCACCCAGGCCCTGGGCCAGGAGAGGCAGGCTAAGCAGTCCCCAACCCCACTGGGAGGGGTGGGGGCAGTGGTTGATGGGATGAGCCCACGGCCTCTGGAACTGCTAGCCTCCCTGTCTCTTCTGTCCTCATCCAAGTCCCTGCCTGTCTCTCCTCTGGTCACCCTGCTCAAGTTGAAGTCCATCCCTGAAAAGAGAAAAGTTGGAGACAAGGTTATTGAGACAGGGTAGAGGCAAGGTTAGGACATTCCGGTCTCCTTCCTTTTTCCTGCCAGCCCCATTTCCCTCACAGGGCTCTCCCTAACTCATGACCTGGAGCCCCCCTATCCAATGCTGGGAATCTAGAGTCTTGACCAGTATCTCCCACCACCAACCCCTTGAAGTCCCTCTTAAACTGAAGCCACCCAGGCGGGATTGGAGTTTGCTACCCCTTCACCCCAAACCCATGGGTTCAGAGGATGGAGAGGATGGTGGGCACAGTAATGGCCCCCCAAAGATGTCCACATCCTAACCCCTGGAACCTGGAACTGTGTCACCGTATATGGTATAAGGGACTGTGCAAGTGTGATTAAGTTCAAGATCTTGAGACAAGGAGATTATCCTGGATTATCCTGGTGGGCCCAATATAATCACAATGGTCCTTCGAAAGAGAAGCAGGAGGGCCGGATTCAGAGAAGGCAAATGATCACAGAGTGCCGTGGGACCACAAGCCGAGGAATGTGGGCAGCCTCTAGAAGCTGGAAAAGGCAAGGAAACAAATTATTCCCTAGAACCTCCAGAAGGAATGCAGCCCTGCCTACCTATTATGGACTCTGACCACCAGAACTATAAGACCATAAATCTGCATTGTTTGAAGCCACTATGTTTGTGGACATTTGTTACAGCAACAATAGGAAACTAATACAAATGATTAGATGGCGCCACCCTTACCTGTCCAGTCAGAGCTCCTCTGGTCTTACCTTGTGTCAGTCCCAGCTTGGTTCCTGCTCCTTCCTTCTCCCCTGTATGCTATGCAGCTAGGGTCCTGCCATTTAAGAAACATATGAGAAAGACTCAGAGGTCTTAGTGAACCACTAGCTCAGTGTTGTGTGTCCACAGTGTGACCTAGCCATACAGAAAGAAAAAAAAAAAAAATATATATATATATATATAATCTTAGGTTTTATCAACAGAAGTATGAAGGAGGAGCAGGCATGGGGTTGAATCTAGAATGAGGGAAATTATATCCTCACTCTTTTCTACCCTGGTCAAAGCCTACCTATAGAGCTGCGTTAAGATCTAGGATCAACACTTTAGGAGAGACATTAAACAACAGAACTGTGCCCAGAAGAAAATAAGCAGGATGGTCAGATCACTGGGTGAGGACAGGGCAGTATATCTAGAGAAGATTGATCCAAAATACACAGCTGGGGAGCAGGTGTAGTTAGGTTGAGTGCCTGCTTCCCATGTATGAGGTCCTGGGTTCAATCTCTGGTACCTCCTTTAAAAAAAAAAATACACAGCTGTCCTCAGATAACTAAAGATTAGACTTGTTCTGTGTAGTTCGTAAGAGCCAAATGAGGAAGTTGCTCTGGCAACTTGGAGTCGGATACTCCCTGGGTTCTATTCAGCTCTGCCAGTGATGAGTCATGTGATCTTGGGCACATTGTGTAACTTCTGAGGCTCAGGATCTTCACAGATACAAACGAAGAGAGAGGAGTAGATGGCCAAAAAGATACTTTCCACAACATTTTATAATTTCAAATTAAAATTCGAATGCCAATTCAATATGAAAAAGAACTCTCTCATGACTGTAACTCCTCGGCATTTAAATGTGTCGTCCATCCTGTGAGGTGGTGAATACCCCATCTCCTGAGGTATTCAAAGGGAGGGAAGACCAAAGGAAAGTGATTTTCAATCATTTTTCCATCACAAACCATCTGAGGCATCCATCCCACACCCAGGAACAGGGGAACTGTCAGAATCTCTGGGAGGGTAACATTGAGAAAATTCTAGATGTCATGCGGTAGGTCCCCTCCACCCCAAGAACCATGACAGCTACTAGGTTAGAGGGGTGAACTTCAGGGTGTCTCCAATCCCTCTAATTCCAATGATTTTTCAATGCTTTGTACCTGCCATTAGAAGTTATTTATATTTAAAGCATATACACGGCTGAGAGGTCTGCCATGCTGCCCCTCTCAGGCAGGCAGCCCCAAACACCACATCCCAGTGCCATCCCACCCCAGGCAGACTGGCCGCCCAGAGGGAGCGAGGGAGAGGCAGACAGCCTTGGAGAAGCTGGCAGGCCCCTCCCCAACCTTCACAATGACCACTGGCCGGACCCCTCACCCCAGCCTCACCCCTCTGTTCCAGCACTCTACCCCTGCCCCCTCCATCCACATGCACCTGGCCCTCACCTGGGCGCAGCAGTTAAGAGGAAGCCTCCCACTACATGGGGACTGATTTGACCCCTGGCTCACTCGTGACTTCAGGGCATTGCCCTGGATCAGTGGTTTTAAGCTTTCTTAAGCTAAAGACCCTTCTCTTCAACTGAAATCTTACATAGAATCCAGTAAGATTGAAACTTCTTTCGTTGAAACCAGGTGGAAGTCAGACTCCTTGCTGGTCTCCCAACCACCACCACTTTCCCTAGAGACCCCCAAGGGAACTGTGAGAGGTCAACTGAGCACAGTGTGAAACTCACTGGGCTAGTCACTTTGAAAGGCATCCAGCTCAGAAATGCTATGATCCTTTAATCCCTACAAAAAATCATAGAACAAACTAACACAGATTGAGCACTGTGAGCCAGGCACTACACTAAAGACTTTAAAGCCTCTCATTTCATCCTTCCCACAAATCTCTGAAGTAGGTTCTATCACATGGCAGGGACTGCCCACTGCCCACCAAACTCTAGCACCCCTCCCTCTAATTAGAATTAAATCCAGACACATGGCTAGACTACATTTCCCAGCTTCCCTTGCAGTGAGGTGAGGCCATGTGACCAAGTTCTGTCCCATAGTGTGTGCGCAAGAGCCATAAGGGGCACTTCCAGACCAGAAGGTTAAGGGAGTGGGTGGACTCACTCACAGTGGTCCTTATCCCCTGCTCACTGGCTGGGACGGGGACCTCCAGAGCAACTGTGGAAGCCTGATGTTGAAATGATGGTTTAGGTCCTGAATTTACCCCGGTGTGAAGTGGCGCCCCCTGGTGACTCGAAACCACCCCCTCCTAGATCTGAGGGGAAAATTTTTTATCCTGTTTGTGTCATGGCAGTGTGTCTCTGTGGCAGTAGTGTAGCCTTATCATAGCCCCATTTCCCAGAGGATGAAAGTCAAAGGGATTAAGAAAACTTTCTAAGATCACCCAGCTAGCAGCACAGGCAGTATTTGGAGCCATGCAGCCTGATTGTGAAGTCCCTGCTCTCAACTCTGACGTTCGCCTTTTTAATAATACCTTGCCCTGTGCCAGACATTGTGTTCTGCATTCAACCTCTCCAGCAACCTATGACGTAGGCACTGTTCTTATCCCATTTTTCAGATGAGGAAACTGAGGGACAGAGAGTCCAAGTAACTTGCCGGAGCCAGGACAAAACGCCCATTAGTTTGACCTCCCACCACCCTCCCTCCACCTCCCAGCCACCTCTGATCTTGAAGTTCGCCCTCCCCAAGGCAGGATGATGGACTCCCCAGCCCAGAAGAGCCCACAGGTTACCGTGTGCCAGGCACTTCACCATGTGAGCCATGATGATGAAGGCGCAAAATAGCCCTGTGAGAGGAGGATCCAAGGTGACCCAGAAAGCCAGACCTTGGACTCCCTGAACAGTGCTCTTTCCTCTGAAGAGGAGTAGATCAGTAGAGATCAATCCCGGTATCCTAGAATCCCTCAGTCCCTGTGTTCCCCCCTAACACACACACACACACACACACACACACACACCCTTCCCCTTTGTCATTTGACCCTCAAACAGACAGGGTTTGGATTTCCAGGGGCAACAGTCCCTTCAGCACTTAAACAAGTGAGCATTTCTCGCCAAGAACTCAGGGTCATTTGGGGACATTTTTTTTTCCTGAAGATTGTCAAGATCTCCTTCAAAATGCATAACCACACCTGCACATTAGCACAAGGCACCACTTTCTCTGCTCTCTGTAACCCCTGGAGGAGAACTGAAGGAATGTATCAAATTCTTAATTTAAGAAAAAATCCCGGGCGCCGGCCTGTGGTGAAAGGGCCATTTTGTATGTTGGAGGTGTTATGAAGAAAGTGCTGTCTGAAAAATACTGATCTGACTGCAGTTCCTGGGATGCTAGGCCTCCCCGGGAAAGAAGTAAGACCTGACCCAGCTCTGGCATTTAAAGGACATAAACACAGCTCAGGGACGGCATGGTATCTAACTGTCAGGGCTGTGGACTATCCGTTACCTGATGACAGGGTGAGATGATTCTAAAACCTACAGTGTTTTATCAAACAAGCCAACTCCATTCCACTGTAAGCAGCGAGCCCTGGGGCCCCCACTAGCGCCTTCAAAGCTATCCATAGCTCCAAGAATAAGGGGTCTTCGTGTCTACAGTCCCCTTCTTCTCAAGGGGCCCACCCAGGCTCTGGAATCAGGCAAGACCCACCCCTTCCTGGCTATGTGATCTTGGGCGTATTACCTAACACCTCTGAGCCTGCCTCTCCACCCCTGAAAAAGAGTGACAAATAATTACAGCAGTCGATGAGCTAACGCAGGTAAAGTGCGTAGTCTATGTACGCATGCAATAGACATTCGTTATTTTATGATGATGATTATTCAAGAGCTAGCCAGGTTCTTACAGATTATCTTATCCGAGCCCTTATTATGTAGATGGGGAAAATGAAGCCCAGAAATGGGAAGGGATTACCCAATATCACACAGCAAGTTGGATGAAGATCTGGGACTAGAACCATGTCCCTATTTCTCAGACCAAGACTTTCTCCACTGCACACACTGATCAAGTTCTGTTCTCAGAAATGTGAAGAATATTCCAACAGCCACGTGATATATAGAGGAAACCTGGCCTGGGACAAGGTAAGACTGGTATGTTCTATTCCACCAGCCAACCTGAAGATCCCGCTCAGTTGCCCTAAGGGCTCGCTGCCTTCTCAGAAGCACATAAGTGCCAACACCCGGGTCCTGCAGGCAGAAAGTGGACAAGATTCAAGCATGTGTCCTGTGGTGGGTTTGGTGGGCCTAGGAGGGCATGATTGGCCTTTGCTTCTTTGTTAAACTTATCCATCATTACAGGCCCTCTCGTGGCCCCTCCAGAGGGGAACAGCCGCAGTCTGTGTCACATGGCCCCACCATGCCCCTGGCCACAGCTGATTGGTCCAGGAGGGAGCATCCTGGCAGCCCATTCATTGGTGGCCAGCTATCCCATTAGCTGGTCAGTCATACATGAAGAAACTTGAACTAAGGGGGCATTAGCAGCAGATACTGAGCCAAAAAGCTAGGTGGATGGGGGTGGGAGTTGTTGTGTGATAGGGAGAGAGGGCAGCCATTGGAGAGTCACGTGGTCTCAGAAAGCAGAAAGAAGACTAGGAGTACTAGTGTCCTTCAGGAGAGGATTCACAGGGCACGTGGGTGTTGGTTCTGATGAAGGTGGAGAGAAAGAATCCCAAAGGGACCTCTGCAGATTGTTGAGACAGGGATGCAATTCACATTAACAGAAGGCAATATTAGTTAGCGTTACCCTCCTCGGGATGGTGGGAAGACTCCAGGAGGAGCAAAAAGGAAAGCCACAGTGAAAGCCACAGAGCAACGAATGCTAAAGGTATTCAGTAAAAGAGGGCGACAATCCCTGGGAAAGGAAATTCCCACCAGGCATCCAGATATTATAAGAGGAGCAGGTCCCTGAGGCTGCAAGTTGACAGAAATAATGTATAATTCCCTCAAACCCCAGACCAGCGCTTTCCCACGAGCTCACAGCCCCTTCCTCCTTACCTGCGCAGGCTGCTTTAGAGCACACAAACAGGTATTTATTCCTGTGGAAAGTAGCAGAGCCTTGGAGTAAAATTTCTGAAAATGCATCAAAAGGCAGGAGAAAACCTGCAGCATCCTTCTCATGTGTAGAAGAACGGCCTAGGCTGGAGTGAGCGAGCACAGGAGCTTTTGTAAAAAGCCGTAAGTGAAAAGCTTCTGTGGGTGGTCTGACTGTACAGAAGTCCAGAGGGATCCCCTGAATTCTTGTTGCTAATGAATTTAATTGGGAAGGAGGACAGGAAGGAAGTGGCATAAAGGCTTGGAGAAAAGACGCCTGGCTGCACAGTCAGCAGGCGAAGCCTGTCTTGGGCCTTGGCGTGGGTGTCCATCTAGCTATGTCCAGCACAGAGAAGTCATAGCCACAGCACCGTGAGGCTTCTGGGACTGGAAATAGCCGAGCCCATCCCCAAGAACAAAGCCACAGGATGCAATGCACAGTAGGATCAGACACACGGGGTCCAGGCCCCAGGCCCTAAAATTCCACAGTCAATGTGGGCAAGGTGGGGAGATGTCCTGCAGGCCACTCACAAAGAATCCACTCAGCTGGGCAGCCTGGTTACTCTTAGCCCAAGATTGGTGGGGCCCCAAGAAAATTGGGAGGCTGTGCTCTGTAAGGCCAGAGAAGGGATACATTATTCAACCATAATGACTGCTGATACTAACACCCACTCCTCCTTCCTCTGTTAGGGGGCCTGGGGTGGATGGGAGCAAAGAAGAGATGGACACAGCAGCTGAGGGTTGGCAGGAGCCACTGAGAATGTGGAGGGATAGGACAGGCTCCTGCCAGTTCATGAGTGCAGCGAGCAGGCAGGACTTTGGTATTTCCCTCGTTTCCCAAACAATAGTGCCATGCTTTATAGAAGGTCACGCTGGGGAGAAAAGAGGACAACCCCCAGCTCCCTTCCTTCCTCATGCACCCCATCTGGGAATTACCTTAGCCTGAATGCAACCAACTTTAAAGTTCTCCCAAACCTGAAGCATAAATGCAAGCTTGAGGAAGCAGCAAAAGCTAGAACCACATATTTCCTTTACATGGGTGGGACTTGGAGTGTGCCGAAGGGAAGCACCCATTTGGGGAGGGCATGGGAGATTGCATTGTTAGAGATTAATGGCCAGTGGGAGCAGATTAAGGAGCCGTGGATCCCTAGGATTATCCTTGGATCTCATTTTCCATTCCCCACTCCAGCTGTGTAGTGGGAAAGAGATCTGGAGAGACCCAACTGGCAAGGGCTGCCACACCCTCAGTCCACTGCCCAGTGCCCACGAGAGAGCGACAACCACTACCAATGTGGCTAACAGCAAGATGCCCAAGACCACTGCCTGAAGGCACCAACGTAGTCATTCTTGACTCCATGAGATCGTCCTCCATTGTGTGGTCAGGATCCCGTCCTTGACCTCCACCTTCTCCCTCAATTCATCTTCCCCCTTCACGTTTCAGGCGTTGAGTTCACATGTAACTTGTCTCTGAACTTTCTGACAATCGCCCTCCCAGGTTTGGACAAGTCACTCAAACTCTCAGAACCTCAATTTCCCTATCTATAAAATATGGGACTGTAACCCCAGCTCCATGCAATTGGTGCCTGGTGCAATACCTGACACCAGAGTTGGTACTGATTACATGCTATTTCCCTTCCCTACCCGCCCCTGCTCAAATGAGTGGAGATGCCCAACATGGATCTAGGCTAGGCGAACATCAGAGGAGCACAGTAAATATCTGTTTAATTGAGGCATATTTTGGCTGAACTAAAGGAGAGCTCGCATCATAACCATCCAATCCCAGCAGGGCCTCCTCTTGGGATAGAGAGCTTCCCATCACAAGAAGTGTGCAAGCCCATTGTAGTAGGTGAGTTCTAAGGTCACCTACAGTTCTAATAAATTATGACTCTATGAAAGTCTCCATCAGTTTATGAAGAAGGATTTCTCTCATTAATTTCAGAAATGTTCCATGGTTAATATTAAGTGCCCACCTCCATTCACTGCTGATGGGATTGAAAATTGACACAGCCTTGCTGAGATTATAAATTGACATAACCTTTCCAAGGGGCAATTTGGCATGCAATATCAAGACCCTTAAAAATATCCACACCATTCGACCTTGTAGAAACCTGTCCTGAGGAAATAATCTGTAATATACCCAAAGATTTAAGTACAAGTGACTTGCTACTTATAAGAGCAAAAATGTGGAAATAACTGAACTGTCCAATAATATAGACATGATTAAACAAATTAGGGCACAGCCAAAAAGTGGGAAACCATGTTTCCATTAATCTTGTCTTCAAAAAAAAACCACATATGTCCAAATATAGCATGAGGATTTTTCCCACAATTCCTCCTCAGAAAAGAGAAAAGCTATTTTATATATATATATATATATATATATCTTTTTAAAGGTGCTTAGATTACCTAAATATTACACAGAAATTACAGGGATTCCCATGTTCCCCACCTCCCACACCTCCCACAACATCCCACACAAACATCCTTCATCAGTGTGGCTCATCACCCTCAATGGACTTACACATCCTGGGGCCTTGCCACCAAGCATAGACCACAGTTCACATCGTAGACCACACTCTCTCCCACACAGTTCTGAATGGTGTGTGCTGATTTAAAATGGCCTACATCCGTCACCACAACGGCACTCAGGACAACCCCCAAGTCCCGAAAAAGCCCCTGTATTTCAACTTCCCCTCCCTGCCCCGAAAGTGTCCAGTGGCCACCGGCTCCACCTCACTGTTATAATTTCTTCCATGGGAGAAAAGCTCTTTAAATTCAAGTTCTTACAAAGATTCTCCTATTACGCACGCACTCTCTCTTAGTTACTTTATTTTAAACAACAAAGTACCGTTTGGGGAAATCACATCAGTGCCACCTGACCTCAATCAATGCTAGTTTGGGATGTTTATAGAGGTCAACTGCTGAAAATGGCAAAAAGGAGGCAAAGAAATTTAACAGGGATTTAGTCGTTATTCTTGGCATTATAACCTCACAATTGCAAGGGTTGGCTGTCATTGTAAACAAGCCTTTAAAGATCGCTTTTAAAGGCAATGCAGTCAGTGGTTGTGGAGATCACTAATACACAAATAAAAAGACCGTCTTAATGTTATGCAAATAGGTAATTGTGGCTTGGACCACAATTTCCAGAGACATCATATGCAGATTTTTTAAAGTGGTGCATCTCAAACATGTCAGACAAAAATGAAAATGATGTGCTCTGGACAACTAGGTTGGGTAATTCACGAAGCAGCTCCAGGGACCATGGAAGCACAGTTGTCGGAGATGCTGGTAGAGCTGGGATGAAGTGTGAAAGCATGAAACGTGAAAGTAGAAAAAAATCTTTCCAATTTATTTTATATGTGGTTTTAAATATGTATGTATAACTAAATTTATAAATTAAACATTATAAGTAAGCATTTGATGATTTCATCTCTATCCCTAAATATTTGTATATTCAAGTTGGCCCCAAAACTTTTTGTTGAAATTTCCAGTTGGGAAAATTGGGACTTTTATTCTTGGCTACCATATCAAAATATATATATATTCAGGCATATACAATATATAATGGCAAGAGAAAATATCTATGAAATAATTTGAAAGAGAAAAAATAAAATAAAAAATGTTATTGTGTGATTCTAATTTTATTAAAACACACAGACACACAACTATGGATGTAGAAAAAAGACTGGAAAGAAATACACCGTTCTTAATGATGATGTCTGTTGGTGAGATTATGAAGTTTATATTTCCTTCAGATTTTTTTCTTAAAGATGTATTCTTGTTTTAACCAATGAAAAATAACTTTGTAAAAGGCTTTTATTGAAATGTCCCTTTCTTATATCCTCCCTTGGGGCTGTAGGAATATATTTTGTCCCTTTTTATTCCCTATATAATATGTGTGAACAATTTTGATAGAAATATATGTATTGACACACAAGGGTATGCCTGGCACAATAACAAGAAAAGAATCAGCTTACTAAAAACAATGTAAATAATAGGCATGTAGTGTCATCCTTCTCTGAAAGAAGGGAGGGAGGGAAGGAGGGAGGGGAGAGGGAAGGAGGAGGAAACAAAGGAGGGAAGGGAGGGGAGGGGATAGCCTAAGCAAGTGTGTTTATATACAACACACACGTATATATTCACATACATATAGCAGGAGGTCTGGAAGGAGAACCACCAAATTGCAGGACCCTCAGGGTGGAGAAATCCTTTACTCTTCAGTATTGTTTAGCTTTTTGGTTTTTTTTATTTTTGCAGTACATGTTTATAACAGGATGCAATCAGCTTTTTGCTGATTCTACTGAAACAGAGGAATGCTGAGGCTGAATCCCATCCATTTGCTGTGGCTTCTCTACCCTGCAAAAACAAAAACAAAAAAAGATATATTTTCCAAATTAACCAGCATTTTCCTAGACTGCCCAAGCTTGTGGGGTACAAGGGGTTTTCCAATCACAGTAACGAGCAACGTGTTTCTGGGTCTGACCCCCATCTGCTATTACAGGACTTCTAGTCTCCTGAGAAGACACAGAGACACAACCTAGCATTGAGCGCTTGTTTGCTGAGTGTTTTCTGCATGCCAGGCACCGTGCTAAGTACTGTGTGTGTGATAGGTTAGTTAATCCTTACTACAACTTTCCACCCATTTTGCTGATGAAGAAACTGAGGCATGAGAGGGTGAGGTTGCATAGCTGGTTGATGACAGAGCTGAGACGTGACCCCAAGCAGCCCGCCCCCCACCACGTGTAACTCACGTGCGCCCACACCCTCTCAGCTACTGTGTTAACATTGCCATTGCCCCCTTTCCTGATCTGGGCCCATCAGTGATATCTGTTGCCAAAGTCTCTGCTGCCCACACAGGTGCAGGAACAAGCCACACCCCTGCCACAGCCACCAACACCCACCATCCAGAGCATGACAGGGGGCCAAGAACCCTGCTGCCCACTATTGGGCTGGGGCGGTATGACTGGACAGCTACTGAGGCCAAATGATTAGAATAGCATCTGGGCCAGCCCCAGAATTCCCCAATCCTGCCTCAGCCGAGTCACCTCTCTCCTTCCGAGAGGACCTTCAGGGAAAAGGGACCCACCAAGCGCCTTCTTATTAGCTGTTGTTAGCTTATTAGCACATTAGAGCAGGGTCAGTCTCTCCTTCCTTAGGATGCTTTACCACTCCAACCCTGTCTAGAGATGCCCTCCAGATGACCTCCTCCACCCTCCAGTCCCTGCCTGCACAAGCCCAATCCCAGGCCAGCTCAGGACAGAGCCAGCCCTTCCCCCACCCTGGCTTCATTAGCCGGGCCTGTGTTTCAGGCTCACCCCTGCACCCGGGATAAGGGTTAGTGTCACCTGCCTCACCCTGAGTATGCGCGAGGCATTTCCTCAAGAAAAGGGGTCCTGGGAGGGTAGAAAGGTAACAGCTGTCCCCCAAACCTCCAGTCAGATAGCGATCCCATCCTTCTTCAGTTTTGCCCCTGTATTGGCAGAGAGCTTGGTTGCCTTCCCAGTTACAGTAGAAACGGTCAGAAATAGCCAGTAACGTGCCTTGCTGAAAGCAGAGTGTTCCCAGCGGCTGGGGCTGTGGGTCTGCGACCCCCTTTGGAAATAGGAGAAGGATCTAAGAGTCCCTGGAAACCAACATCCATTTCTCCTCTCCAATTTTATCTCCTCCTTGGTCTTCCTTTTGATCTTGTTTTCAAGCCAGAGATGAGCATTTCCATGTTGGCTCCAGCATGATTATAACTGACTCTGAACCTTTCTGGTGATTAAAGTAGCCGCAAGGCCTGGTTCTCCAGAGATCTGTGCTGCAATTGAATAATTCAAGGCATCCCTTCCAGAAGGCTGCAAATCTGGGAGAAAAAAATCAGAGAGCAGAAAACTTTTTAAAGAAAAGAGTAATTTACCCCATGCTGGCCGCACAATAAGTACTCAATAAATGAAGGTTAATACTAATTGACATAAATACTCAAACAGAAGCCAAACGGGGAGACTGGCATGAGCTGGCTGGGCTGGGACAGCGGGTGCTTCTGGGCAGTGGGGCAGTTCAGGTTACTTACACTCCCCCTCCCCACCATAGGCTGATCTGTTTGGGGGCTCCTGATATCTTTCTGATGGGAAGGAAGTTTGAGATGAGAACAACAAGGGCACAGGGTGAGATAGGTTGATCAGCCTAATGGGTTAAGGATGAACCCAGTGGAGAGGGGGGTTAGAAGGCAGAAGATGAAGGAACTATTTTGATGAAGAAATGTGTGAGACTTTGGGCCCAGGCAGGGCTGTTTTTGAGCCCACGTGGCCAGGTTTGACACAGGATGAAGGAGAAGTGGGCCTGGTCTCCACCTCAGCTTGGGCACCCTGTGGCAGATACAGGAAGACACAAAGCAGATATGGAGCCACATCAAGCTGGCTATGCCAGGCAGAGTGCCACGGGAGGCTTTCCCACCAAGGGTAGCAGCAGTGGCGGCAGTGGCCAGTTGCCACCTGCAAAAGGCTTCCCCAGGAAGGTCAGAGTTGGAGAAGAGGCAAGGATCTGAGAGCCTGCTAGCCTGAACATCCCAACATGACCAGGGAAGATGTTCAGGAGGAGGAGACCTCCCAAAAAGCAGGTAGAGTTTGCAGCACTTAAGATCCAAGAACTAATGATATGGTGGCTGCGTTTCCATCCACAGGCTGTGGATTCTGGATGCTTCAGGTCCTAGAACTTTCTACACAGGACCGGTCCAGTGTTTGGCATCTCTACCTACTGGGAAATCCTAACCTAAGAAGACTCTGTAATCCTCCTATCCACCCTCTTATGTTATAGAAACTGAACTGAGAGAGTTTGCATTGCCCAAGGTAACACAGCTACTTAGGAGCCAGGGAAACAGAATCCCTCATGATCAGTTCCCAGGAGAGAGAGAGAGAGAGAGAGAGAGAGAGAGAGAGAGAGAGTGTGCGCGCTCGCGCGCAAGAGAGAGAGAGACAGACAGAGAGAGACAGAGACAGAGAAACAGAGACAGAGACAGAGAGAGTGAGAAAGATTCAGGACCATCCAGTGAGCCCATGCCAACGCCCTGTGCCAGCGACTCTGTCCAGTATGTTGTCGGCACCGGCAGAGCAGGAAGCCCAGCTGCTCCTGCAGCCTCCCTGAGGTTGCACAGTCAGCATCCATAGAGCCAATTCATCTACCTGTGGTTTAATGAGCATCAGATGCTGCGCCCAGGGACCTGGAGGCCCAGAAAATTCCAATTTCAAGCCTACTCTTTATAGTCAATTAGCATCATCACCCCACACCCTGGAGAGCCCAGGGCTGCAGGAACCACAGAGCTAGCAGCTGGGGCAGCTCCCCGAACACGGAGCCCTGGCCGTAGGCGGACAGGAAATTTGGTGTCTGAACATCAGAAATGTTCCCTCTCCTGGAAAACAGTCAGACAATTAGAAAATGGGACCTGAAGTGGGTCTGGGGTGAGAGAAGGAGTCCCAGCATCTCTGGGAAGGCACATGTTCAAGAGCTACACAACCACCTCTATTTCCACAGCTCTCTTTAGAGAATGGCTTCAAGTTGGTGAACAATACTTTATTAATTGCGCAAGAGCCCACAGGGGTCAAACACAGCTGAACCACACCCATTAGACGTCTGCCCAGCCCCTCTTTTCTGGTATTCTCCCCTCTTCTCCCTCCCCTGGTTACAGCACTGGGCCCCCAGCCGCCATTGGTTGTGTTACCCCGCCCCTGTGACCATTGGTGATTGGATAAGCAGCAGCCATGTGATCTGAGCTGGACCAATCAGAGTGCCTTCCTTGCGGCTTGGGGCAAACAGCCGGGAGCAGCAGGGGGAAGCTCGGCTGTCTCCCAGGGTAGCTGGGTACTTAGAAGCTGGGAGTGGGCTTCTTCCCCCAGCCCTGTGGACCGGGGACGCAGAGGACTTCTGGCTTCAGAGAAGGAAGCATGAAGCAGAAAGAGGCGAACCGCTGAGGGGGAGTTTGGGAAACACAGCTCCTGACTTGCTGTCGAGTCCCTCGCTGGCCTCTGGGGTTCGCGGGGAGCGTGGCTCAGTCTTCTCGATTGTTTCTCCTCGGAACGATTCTGGTCGTGTCTGACACCTCAGGTCCTTCAGCCTTCCCTTTGGGTTTTGATTTCGAATGCCACGCCCACTTGAAAGTGACCCGGGGGTGTCTCTGGCTCTCCGGAGTGGGGCGCCCGGAACTCGCCAGAAGCTCTGGGCTCTAGTGCTCCGGGGCCGGGGTCAGGGCGTGGGGACCGGCGCCTCCGGCTCCTCTCTCGCCTCCGCACTCACTGGGTTCACAGGAGCTCAGGTCTACCGAGACCCCTGTGTTTTCATTCGTGGATGCTACTGTAAGGCCACGTTTTCTCTTTCCTTCGTTCGCTGCGGCCAGCCTTCCGCGATGCGTTGCTCTCGTCCCTTCCTCTCCACCTGCTCTCAAGCCCTCTTCCCCAGGCCCCCTGCCTCCGCTCAGCCTCCTGCCTCACCCCACCCTGAAGCCAGGGTGGGCTGCCCGAGACTGAGCTCCCTGTGCAAACCCCTCCCGGCTCCCCTGCCTTACAGGATAGAGTCCAAACTCCTCGGAAGGGCAGCAGAGTCCTCCACGCTCTGCCCCGACCTCCCTCTCCAACCCATCCCCCCTGCACCACACATCGCAAATGAGATCAGGCCACACCACGGTGCTTCTGTGTGCCCCGCGAACCCACAGTTAGGCACCTGCTGCTCCGTCTGCCTGCAGTGCCTCTGTTGCTACATCATGGTGGGCAGCTCTGGAGTCAGGCTGGGTGTGAATCCTGCCAATTACTTGTAACCTTGTGACCTTGAGGAAAGCCCATTCTCTCTCTGCGCTTCCCTTGCCGCCATGATAATTATGTAATAAAAACACCGACACTGTGGGATCATGAAGAGAATTTGAAAGAACATCGGTAAAGCATCAAATACAGTGCCTGTATAAGTATGCCATAGGTACTTAGGAGGATTATGCCCCATCCTGTAGGTCTAGAAAATTCCTATTCATATATCAAAACCCAATTCAAGTGCAAGCCCATCCACGAAGCCTTTCCCACCCAGCCCAGACTCTGAAAGGACTCCTGCCTCTAGCCACAAGGCAACTTAAACCTTTATGCCCCCCTACCTTGTAATCATCTGCGCGCAGGTCTGCCCCCTCCCCCCTTCCCCTCATCTCTGTGAGCTCTGCCAGGGCAAGGACCTGATTTCTCTCTCCAACCTCCAGTACATGGCCTGGCACAGAGAAGAAATCTGTAAATGTTTATTTAATTGAATCACACTGAATTATTCACCCCATATATTCACCCAACATATTCTCTATTCCCCCCAGCTTTTAGAAGCTGAACTTCCTCCTTCATCAATAACAATAATAATAGCTAAAGCGTATTGATTGCTTCTTGTGGGTGTGGCACTTTCTAGGTGTGTATCTCATGACTAACTCATTCAATCCCTCCAGAAACCCTATGAGGGCACCACTGTTATTAGCTTTGTTTTCTAAATGAGGGAACTGAGGCTGGGAGAGTTGCACTTCATGTCAATGTCAAACATCCAGGAAGTGAAGGAGATGGAATCGATGCTACATGCTCTTTTTTGGCACATTTGCTTTATTTACCTTTATATTTTGAAATAATCTTAGATTTAGTCACAGAGATGGAACAAAGAGTTCCCATACACCCTTCACCAAGATTCTTCTAATGTCAACATCTCACATAACCATGGTATATTTATAAAAACTAAGAAAATAACAATGGCACAATATTTTTAACTAAACTACAGACATTAGTCAGATGTCCCCAAATTTTCCACAAATGTGCTTTTTCCTTTCCAGGAGCCAATCCAGCATCCCATATTGCATGTAGTTGTCACGTCTCCCCATACTCCTCTTAATCAGTGACAACTGCGCAGTCTCCTTGTCTTTCACGGCCTTGACACTTTTGAGGAGTGGCAGTCAGTTATTTTGAAGAATGTTCTTTTGGTTTGCCTGATGTTTTCTCATGCATAATCCGAGGTTATGGATTTGGGGAAGGGATGCCACAGAGGTGAAGTACCTCTCTCATCACATCCTATCAGTGGACCATGGTATCTACATGGCAGATTACTTGTGATGTTGGTTCTGATCACTTGGTCAAGGTGGTGTGGTGGCCAGTATATCCCACCCCCACCCCACCCCGTCCTCCTGCCTCTGTGCTCCCATCGCACTTTGACGCACTCTCCGGCATTTATCACGGCCACCTTGGCTTCTTGCTTTGAGCAAGCATGCTTGTCCGAGCCTCCGTCCCCCACTAGACTGCAGCAGGGGCACACACCTGCCTGATCCTTCTTTGCTTCTCACCCCTTCTCCTCCAGATGCTGATCTCAGGATTGATACACAGTAGGGGCTTAACAGATACTTGTGGAAAGGTGGGAATAAAGCAGATTAATTTTTGCAAGAAGCATTGAGAAGAATACTCTGAAGACACTTTGCGACTCTCACCATCTTCCAAAGCTCAGAAAATCATTTTTAAAACTGATGACTGTGAAATTTCAATTATACTCACAAGGAGAGCCAGAGTGAGCCAAAAGAAGCATAGAACAGTGGCTTTGCATTTCACAAGCTGAAAGGGCCTGGAAGACAAGCAAGCGGGATGTGGACCAGCCTTGAAGCCAACCCCAGCTGCTTCCAAAGACCAGCTACACATGAGCAGACCTAAATTCATAACCCTTGGAAGAGAGGACAGCTCCAGGGATATTAGAAGGCTATGAGGATGGGTGAGGCAATGCCATGAACCAGCTACCAAAAATAATTTGGTGCTCAGAGGCTGCATTAATAGAGGTATAACATCCACACCAAAGCAGGTGATAGACCAGTTTTGCTTTACCCTGGTTAAACCACAGTTAGCGAATTGGGCTCAAAAAGATAAATTGGGTTTTATACAGAGGTTGGATGTAAGAATGGAGAAAGTCCTCGAATTAGGAGGAGAAAGAAGGAGAGGAGTGTTCCAGGCAGCAGGAGAATATAGGCAAAGAATCTGAGAGACAAATGCTAACTGCTTCTGAGGATCCACAAGAAAGGCTAACATGGTTTAAATAGAGAGAATACATTGTAGCCGGACTCGAGGCTGGAGAAGTGGGTGGTGGATGGACCTGCAGGTTCTCATGGGTCACATTGAGGATTTTATCCCAAGAACAATGGGAAGTCCTAATCTGTCCTTGCATATTGGCCAGGGACTCACATTGGGCTAAGTCCCATACACCACACACATGCACACTCATGCATACAATGGAGGGACAGCTCATCCTTGCCCAGTAGGGACAATGCATTGGAAGAGCTGCCAAGGAGTGGAGTGTGGGTATACCCTGAGCCTTGAACACGGGAACATGGCCCAGTGGAGAAGTTGGCCAAAGCTTCCATTTGACAATCCGCATTCATTTTTGGACCTGGCCTTCAGAGCTCCCAGAGAACCACTGGTTGGCAGAAAAGGCTCCCTGCAGCAGAATTAAATGATTTTGACTTTTCTTTATTGGTCTCACCCTGCAGAAAACTGGGACCTCAGCTCATCTCTTTTAAAGTCAAAAGAAGTAGCCCTCTACTCCACTGTTCCTCCAGTGGGCACATGGCTGTGTTGCTAGGAATGCTTTCTTGGATGTTTCACTGCAGCAAACTATAAGCTGTTATTTCATCCCTGGATATGGAGGAGAGCCCTACTGCCCTCCACCCTGCAGCACCACTATCGGCCCACTTTTCTTGGCAGGGTAGGAATCATTCATTGTTCTTGCTGGTAAGCAACAGAAACCAACTCTGACCAATTTAAGCAAAAACAAAACAAAAAAAAAAAAAAAAACCTTTATTGAAGGATACTGACTTGCTCACAGAATCTCCAAGAGATCCAGACAGGCAGGCTTGGAGAATATATCACCAAAATCTATGTCGCAGGAACACACACTGCCACCAATGCCCCAGGGCACAGACACAACTCTGACACCAGTCGTGCCACCCCTGACAAACACTAGATGCTGCCTCTAAGACCTCCACCACCGATGCCACCATAAAGTGAGTGCAGCTGCCACTACTGCTGCCACCCCCACCAGGATGGATTCTGCAGTTCCCTGCTTCTTCACTCCCTTGTCAAAGCCCAGGATGGGGGTGTCTGATTGGCAGAATCAAGGCCACAAGCCCAGACTTGCAAGGACAGTTGGGAAAGTGAGTTTTCCGTTTCTCCACTGATATTGTCTGTTTCAAAACTCATAAGCTGGAATAATTCTCAAACACGGAAAGGAGGTTCAGGTGCTAGAACACCATCAAGTATGGCATATGCCCACTATAGGTGGTTCCAAGTAATCTGGCGCCTGGTACCCATTTCTATTCTTGTCAAGGCTCCCTTGGTTTTATGCAGCAGCAAGCTCAAGACTGGGAGTGATGGGGGTTGGAATATAAGGCATCAGTGAGGCCCGGAGAAACAGAAAGGCAGGGGCGCTACACAGGCAAGTCCCTTAGAGTCTCTGACTCCATGATCCTGGGAAACCTGGAAACACCTGCTCCACAGTCACAATCCCACATCAAGATTTTTGGGAAACAACCATGTCTGTCCCACCATGAAGCAGACTTCATCCTCTTCCTAGGGTCCTGATTCCTAACCCCTTAGTCTGTCTGCATTCCTGGGCCCTTCCAAAGATGGAAAAACCACCTGAGCCATATGTCCCCTGGATTGCTGCTGCTGCTGCACCTTGAAAAATCCCTTCCTGAGATTCCAAGCCCAGAAGACCCCACTTGACAGCAGTGTCATGGGATACAGAGGCCAATGTTCCATCCCTATGCCAGCCAACCTCCATCTCTTTCTTTCCAGGTTCTTACCTAAGACTAGGAAGAGGAAGGGAAGAAGGGCTACCCCCAGGGAAACACGCTAAAATTAAACCGCAGTGAGAGCAGGATGACTAAAGCTTGCCCCCATGATTAATTTAGGACATGCCACACTGGCCATCTCTTCCCAGAAATTAGATGAAACCTTTAGGGAAGAGGAGTGATCTGTGTTACATAATCATACACTTGAGACACCAGCCCCTCCTTCCCACCCCCTCCCCCTTAGCCTAGAGAAAAGAATAATAATAATTAAGCTGATCTATTTATGGTTCTGAAAATCAGCAGTTCCAGGCCACACCTGCTAGGGTCGAGCTGAGCTATGGAAAGACTCTGTAAGACGTCCCCAAGTCTGCCTAACTGTGGCAGGCAGAACGCAGGAGCTGCCAACATTCCCCCTTCAGGGAGAACACAAGGGCTATTTAGAACAGCTCGTTGATGGGGTCAAGGAGAGGAAGCCCAAGACTCTGAAGGGCATTTCACGTTGTGAAATCCAGCCGGCAGCCCAGGCTCATCAGTCAGCATAAACCATACAGATTTATTTATATTTTGCACAAAAGAGGGAAATTACTTAACCGTAGGGATCAATTCTTCAAGCCAATGTTTCTAACATGGCAATAAATTTATTTCACACTCTTCCTTTGTCTTTTGCCTCTTCTTGCAGCTTAAAGAAGTAAGCCATCCTCTGGGGCAGCAAAGAGATCGAGGACTTTAAAAGGACCTAAGGCCGGAGAGAAACCAGACACCGAGCCAGGAAGCTACTTGCTGAGGCAGCCTGGCATCACGGAGCAAGCACTGGAGGTGGAGTCAGGAGACCTGGGCTCCAGACCCTGGTTCTGTCACTTTCTGCAGTGTAAGTAACCCAGAGCAAGTCCGAGCTCAGCTGCTTCATCCCTGAAAAGGGGATAGCTATTCCAGCCCCCACTGAGTTGGCATGAGAAGTAAATGAGACCATGTATACAAAGGCTTCCTGTTCACCTCCAGATACATACCGACATGACTGGTTGAACGGGAATTTTTATCAGATCTCAGGGTGTGACCCACAGCTTCTCTCTACACAAGCTGGAAAGCCTGTGATGTTACAGACACATCATAGCTTGAGTCGGGGAACATCTGGGGCCATTTCCCCAGGCCCAAGAGTACCTGGAGCCCCCACCTAGGATGTTCACAACAGCCCTGGGTTAATGCACCCGATGAGGAGAGTACCTGGACCAAGATAAGGAGGCAAGAACATGCAGAGGTGCTGGGAGGATGGTCAGGAGCTCCTCGGCTTGAGAGGGGGAGGAGTAGAAAAGGAGGAAGGTCACGCAAACTCGCTTTCATCCTTCAAGGCCAGTGTTCAACGTCCCCTTGTCCAGGAAGATCTTTCTGGCCTGCACTCTGTGGTTGTGCTCCTGCTCCCAAATGGCAACTGATCATATTCCTGTGTGCTCCTACACTGACTTTCAATGCCCTCCAACCTGGCCCCAGATAAACCTCATTCTGCAAACTCAGACCCACCACCCACCTCTAGGCCTTTGTTCCAGGCCTTTCTTCCACTGGAGTGCCTTCCATGTGCCCATTTTCACCCATTAAAACTCCTATGTATCCTCCTAAGGCCAACTCAAATGCTCCCCTTTTCAGGACACCACCCAGACCATCCCCCTGCATCCTCAGAACATTTTGCCTTCTTGGAGGGCTCCTTATGTGTTTTACCATGTTGTACCACCATTCATTCAAAATAAATATTTACTGAGGGTGGATAAATAAATCATGGCATATGCATGCAATAGAATACCATTCAGCACTAAAAAGTGATGAATTGCTAATACACATGGTATGAATCTCAAGAATAGTATGTTGAGTGAAAGAAACCAAACACAAGAGTACATACTGTTTGAGTCCCTTTATATACAGTTCTAGAGCAGGCAAAGTGAATCCGTGGTGATAGAAGTCAGAAGAGTGGGTACCTCTGGGGACAAAAGGATTGACTGGAAGGGGGTACACAAAACATGGGAATTTTCTGGGGATAAAAATGTTCTAGATCTGTGTTGTCCAACACAGTAACCACTAGCCACTGTTGTTATTGAACACTGAAATGTGGCTAGTCTGAATTGAAATGTGCTGTAAGTATAAAATACACCCTGGTTTCCAAATAAAAACGAGGTAAAATACCTAATTAATAAATTTTTATATTCATTGCGTATTGAAATGATAATAATGCCTTGGATAGATTGGGTTAAATAAATACCAACATAAATTTTTCACGTTTCTTTTAACTTTTGTAATTTAAACTTATATATGTGGCTCGCATTTTATTTCTATGGGATAGCACTGCTCTGGTTCTTGCTTAGCGTTGGTTGCATAGGGGTCCACATTTGTCAAAACTCTCCATGCTGTACCCATAAAATCCATTCGTCTCACTGTGTGTAAATTCCACCTCCATAATGAAACAAATACCTTTCAAGCACCTACTGTATGCTGGCAGACTCTATATTGGGCTGCAGAAAAAACAGGCCCAGTCCCTGCTCAATCTAGTCAGAGAAACTGACTTTAATCAAATACTTGCTCAGAGGGCACCAATGCCTTTCCCAAGCTTAAGCCTGTTGAGGGCAGGAGCTGCACTTGGGCATCTTTGCACCCATCGCTGCCTTGCCCAGGAAGGGGCACGCATCAGGTGCTTGGCAAATTCTAATGCACTGAGTCCAACTATTGAGCTAGTTAAAATTCCCTTTTAGAAACAGGCAGCTAATCAGAGGATAACTGGGGAATGTTTCTGCCTTGAAGCCAGACCAGCTAACACATGAGAGCTTTTGTCTTTTTATAAAAATTTTCAGAGACAGAAGGGCCCAAAGTCCATCACCGTTACTGGCCTGCTCCTTTGGGATATATATAATCCTAGCTTAAGTTGTGAATTTTTTATTTAAATACTCTGAGCCTCATGGGTAAACTCTGTGAGAAGCAGGGTGATCAAAATTAATCAAAGAAAATAAAATTTCTCATTTAAATTGGATTGTGTATAGATGGGCTGCCTTTTTTTTTCTCCAGAGATTCTGAAGGTGTGATACATGAAGACTCAGCCTCACAAAGCAGGTGTTTTCCACCTCAGTAGGGATATTCATGTGAGTCGTTTAGAGAAGATTTGTACTTGGGCCCCAACTGATTTTCTCAGACTCTAAGTAAGGTGGGGACTAAAAGAAATGGAAAAAGAGAAGGGGAAATTACAAATATCCTTTTTGTGTGTTTGGGGATTCCCATGTGCATGAAGTTTCCTAAGGATTTAGAAAAGAGAATCTCACAAAAACTGTACTTAAACTGTACTTTAAAAAAAAACTTTGGGAAGCGGCTGTGGCTCAATCAGTAGGGCTCCCGTTTACCATATGGGAGGCCCCGGGTTCGGTTCCCGGGGCCTCCTGGTGAAGGCAAGCCCGCCCGCACGGCGTGGTTGGCTGACCCAGCGAGCGCAAACAGCAAGGGGGGGATAAATGAATAAATAAATAAAATTAAAAAAAAAAAAAAAAAACTTTATCATTATTTTCTCTCTAACAAGGTCATGTGTGCTTATGATTTTAAAAATGAATATTACAGAAAAGTGTCACAGAGAGCATGAGATTTTTCCCCGTTTCCCACCCCCCTGAGATCACTACAGTTAGCAGCTGAGTCTAGACTCTAAGCCGACACTCTGAACTTGCCAACTGGCACAGAACTCCATCTCCACAATGTTACTTCCACACATCTTGGGGCTAAAGGGGAACCACTCAAGCAATCCCTGTTTGCTGATGAGGTTTTAAAGAAAGCCACCCCGTGATCCGGTAGAAGTCATTTAAATGTCTAGTTCCGTTAGAGGCCACTGAAGTGAAAATTCAACTTGTAGCAGTTGAGGAAGGCGCTTCTAAATTCATTCATTTCAGGGCTGCTATTGACTTCTGCTCTGAGCTGAGCCTCCACAGGGTATAGGAGGCATAAAGAAGGGGCAGGCCAGGTCCCTGCTCACAAAAACCTCACAGCCTAGTGATGGGAGTACAATGATCAGCACAGCAACCACCACGCCGCACATAAGAAGGACTCAGAGAGAGCAAGTGGGGAGCATAGGGAAGGGTTGGATTCATTCCGGCCTGGTGGAGGCTGAGAAACAGTTCCTGAGCACCACGCTGGACTCAAGGTCCACACACCTGGCTCGGGTTGGTCTCCCCACCACCCCTGCCTCTCACCCCCACAGCAGACTGAGCCATCATTTAAAACATAAATCAGATCACCTTGCTCCTCTAGTTAAAAGCTCTCAGTGATTTCCAATCACACTTAGAATAAAGCCCAAATTCCTCAACATGGTTGTATTTGTCAGCTACTGCTGTGTAACAAACCACCCCAAAACAGTGATTTAAAACAACAGTAATTTATTATCACATCCCCATTCCCGCAGGTCAGCTAGATCAACTGATTTAGGCTGATTTGGCTGGGATGATACTCTTCCACGTTTCTCTCATCCTTTTCAGACCAGCAAGTTAGCCTGGACATGTTTTTCTCATCATGATGGCAGGGTAGAAGAAAGGAGGTGAAAACATACCAGTTTCCTCAAGGCCTAGACCTGGGACTTCTGAACAAATATCATTGGCCAAATCAAGTCACAGGGCCAACCCCAAAGTCAAGAGGCAAGGGTCGTGGCAAGGGTGAGGATGCAGGGAGGGGTGAAGAATTGGGGCCATTAATGGAATCTGTGAAACAGCCTCTACCTTCATCTCCAGGTTCACCTTATGTCATTTCATTCCCCTTCTTTGCTCCAACCACACTGACCATTTTTCACTCCCTCAAATGCAACAAGCTCTTTCCCACTCCAAGGCCTTCACACAGCTCTTCCTTCTGCCTGAAAGAGCCTGTTCCTCATTCTTTGCATAATTGGCTTTCTCTTGTCCTTCTGATCTCAGCTTAAACGTTACTTCCTGAGAGAGGCCTTTCATGACCCCCCAAGTAAATCAGCATCTGCTGTTGCCATTTTCTATGGCACTTTCATCACGTCCAACATGATTTGTTGTTCTCTTTTGCAGTGGTTCATCGTCCATGTCCCCACCAGACTAAGCTCCACTAGGAAAGACAATGTGTCCATTTTGTTCACAACTGTGTCCTCAGTGCCTTGCACAGTGTTTGACACATAGTAGGGGTTCGATTCATATCTGAATGAATAAGTGATAGTATCATTGAGTTGCATTTGAGCTACTCTTGGGAGGAGGACTGGAATTTGAAAGGCAGATGGGAGAAAATATCATTCCAGGCATGAGAAACAGCCGATGGCAGTGGTTCTCAAAATGTGGCCCCCAGATCAGCGGTAGCAGCAGCACCTGGAACTTGTTAGAAATGCACATTCTCGGTCCACACCACAGGCCTACTATAGCAGTTTGACATTGTTTATGAATTCCAAAAATAGATATTGGGTTATGTTTGCGAACTGGTCTGTTCCTCTGGGTATATTAGATTGGACTGGATTCAGAGGTTTCACTTTTACTTGATTAAATAATGACTAAGGCTTTGATTGGGCCATGTCAGTAGGACGTTGAGTCTCCGCCCCTTTGGTGGAGGGGGCAGGGCCTCACAGAGAAAACAACATGGCAGAGGAGAAAGTTGGAGTTTTGATATTGGAGCCCCAGGAAGTAAACACACAGGAAAAGAACACAGAGAAGCTGGTAATGAGAAAAGAGAGAAGACTTTATTAGACACGGTAGAGGCCCCAGGAAGAGAGACGAGACGAGCCGTTCGCCTGACAGTTTACAGCTGGCCTTGTGGAGAGAGCAGAGCAGCTGAGCCCAGAGAGAAATGAGCCTTGGGAGAGAGACAAGACTAGTCCCGGCCTGCGGCTGAGATTGGGAGAAACTGGGATCACAGAGCCTTGGGAGGAGGAGGAAGCCTGAACCCTCGCAGACATCGCCCACCATCTTGCGTCAACACGTGGCAACAGACTTTGGTGAGGGAAGTAACTTATGCTTTATGGCCTGGTAACTGTAAGCTTCTACCCCAAATAAATACCCTTTATAAACCCAACAGAGTTCTGGTATTTTGCATCAGCACCCCTTGGCTGACTAATACACCTACTAAACCAAGATCTCTGGGGGTGGGACCAGCCATCTGTGTGTTAACCAGCTCTGCAGGCTAAAACTTGAGAACCAGGGAGCTGGTGTAGCTCAGTGGTTGAGTGTCTGCTTCCCATGTATGAGGTCCTAGGTTCAGTCCCAAGCACCTCTTAAAAAAAAAATCTTGAGAACAATTGACCTAAGGCAGAGGTCAGCAAACTTCTGTAAAGGATCAGATAATAAATATTTTAGGCTTTACAGGTCATATGGTCTCTGCTGCAACCACTCAATTCTGCAACTGGAGCATGAAAGCAGGCATGGATGATACACAAATGAATGGATATGGTTGTGTCCTAATAAGACTTTACTTACAAAACCAAACAGATTTAGTCTGTAGTTGGTGCCAACCCCTGGTTCTGAGCAAAGGTATATGTGTCACAGTGTACTTTTTATAAATCACAATCCACATCTCTAACCAAAGGAATTAAAATTTCAGAGCTAAACAATGCTCTTGTTTTATAAAAATTCTATTCATTCAACAAATTAGCAAATGCCTTCTCCACCACAGGCATTCAATATGCAAAACTGAAGGTGAAGTATCAGCATCCTTCAGAAAAGGGTATTCCCATTAAGTGAGCATCTATTATGACCAGTGACTTCATGGGTTGTCCGATTAATTCATCACACCAACCCTAAAAGGTAGGTGTTATTGTACCCATTTGACAATAAAGAACACTGAGGTTCAGGGGGACAAAGCAACTCACCCCCCCCTAGGCCACAGAGCCAAGAATCAGCAGAGCCAGGATTCACACTCAGTTCTGACCAAATCCAAGGCCAGAGCTATGTCTCCCAAGGGGAGGCTCGCATGGTGGGTGTGGATTGACTGGAGCCTTTTTATTTAAGCCACCCTAGTCTGGGCATCTTCGTGATGGGGTGCATTCTCATGCCATTAGGCCTGGCCAGCATCCTCCCCCCAACCCCACCTCAGTCCCACCACCCGCACTTGCTTTTTCTGCCTTTGGGAAAGTCAAAGGCCACTTGTCCCATCTGCCAACAGAGCTGCAAAATGGATCCCAAGGAAGCCTCCAAGATAAATCACAACTTTCCAATGTGTGTATGCCTCTTCTCAAAATGCATCCTGGGGTTTCTTGAGACATGGGGAGTGTTGCTATTATTTAATAATATGCAAAGTAATTTTTCAGGAAGAATGCACTTTTTTGGATGAACATCAATTGAAGCCCATCTTCCTGACCAGCGAGTTAAATCAAGCCTTTCCGACAGGTGATTGAAATGATGCTAGAAGTCGATTTGGTTTCACTCAAAGCCATCCTTGTGAGAAAGGAGCTAAGAGCTTGCCCACTATCTCAAGAATCATCAAATTAAGCTGGAGCTGACAGAAAACTGGAGAAGCTGTTTCAGCCCCAGCCTCTGGCTGCAGCTTGTTCAGAAGCCGCTGGGCTCTCCAGGGGCCGGTGACTCCCACCCCTCCCGCCCAGGAAGTTTTTCCTTCCAGCCAATACAGCACCTTTTTGTTGCAGGTTAGCTTTGCAGAAATAAATTCGTGTCTTTCCTACAATAACTGGGGCATGAAAATGGCCCATGGCTTTGGGGAAGAAACCTGATCTGTACAAGCCCCAGGCCAGGGAAGATGCCCAGAGCTCTGGGAGGCAGCTTGAGCAGGGACCACATGAGGAGTCATGGAAACGTCCTGTCCTGGCACCATTTCTGCACAGCAGTCACTAGTGCATTCGCCCTCGACCCCTTCTGACCCACCTGAGACCTGGCCCCACGGAGACTCATCCCTTAGCCAGGGCCCGGCCCCCCACAAAGGGAGAAGCAAAGGGCTTTTCAAAATGCTGGGGCGTTCCAAATTATCCCCTTGGAGAAGTGATTCCTGGGGACAGCCAACAAAATTCTCCCTTCAGCCTCTTCCCCAGAGCCATCAGCTGCTTTATCTCCATAGACCCCTCCTGAAACCCTCTCCCCCTTTTCTGTCTCCTGACCCTTCCCCGGGTCCCCTTCTCCCTCTTCCCCAAATGCAATATCAAAACACTTGAGAGAGGGAAGCGGCTGTGGCTCAATCAGTAGGGCTCCCGTTTACCATATGGGAGGCCCCGGGTTCGGTTCCCGGGGCCTCGTGGTGAAGGCAAGCCCGCCCGCACAGCGTGGTTAGCTGACCCAGCGAGCACAAGCAGCAAGGGGGGGATAAATGAATAAATAAATAAAAAATCTTAAAAAAAAAAAAAAAAAAACACTTGAGAGATTAAACGGAAACTATATCCAGAATGTGATCAGCCTAGCCCAGCCAGAAGCCTCCTGCCCCTCCTTCCACCATCCCAGCTCCCATGCCAAAGATACTTTCACAACCAGGTCAGGGGACAAGTGGGGAAAGCCCCAGAGCAGTGGCCAGGCAGGCCCAGAGAGGGTCTCTGGGGGCGTGGGGGTGCTACCCTTAGAACCTGCATGACCATTGCTTTTGCAGAGCTGGGCCAGAGAGGACCAACCGGTGAACAGGTTGAGGAGCATCCTGCCTGGGGGCAGGTGACACCCTGTGCCTCGCCTCCCCACGCTGCCCCCATTGTGTGTATTGCTTTGCCTGGACTATAATGCGGGTGTGGCCTGGAGCCGGATGCCCATAGCTGACTGTGATAGCAAAAGCAGCTCTGCTGCTCCTCCCCAAACCAAGATTCACCAAAAGTGAATCAGGTGTAGGGTCTGGTGGTTGCAAAGGATGCAGAGGAGAGAATGGGACTGGACTAGATGCACCTGCCTAAAAGGAGGTGGCAACGTATTCATCTTCGTAAGCCCAATACGTCCCTCTCTCTCTGTGCAAATGAGGTGAGGGGGAGAGAAGATAGGAGGAAATCAGGAAGGAAATGAACTTCTGGGGAAGCACCCTGAGCCAGCGCCCAGACTAGAAACTGCCCTGAGGGATAATGCAGATCTTCCAGGGCCCCAGGCAAAGGGATCCTGGAACTGGTCCCAGCTCAGAGGAACTGATGGCCTATCAAGACTGGGAGAAGGCAACATGCTAATGGACTTTCAGATGGGAGCAAGAGCTGCGAGAGGGGCAGATCACCCCACTGGCCAGCCACATGGCAGTCTTTCCCTGGGCCTCAATCTCTTCATCTGTAAAATGGGTTGGATGAGCCCATCTCCAAGTCACCTTTTCATAGTTACTCTATGATTACCTCACATAGGTAGCTGTTATCTTGACAGCACGTCCTGCCTGGGACAAAATGTTTTGGGGGACACTCTGAGGGCAAATCAAAGAGTATGCTCCTGATGTAGGAACTCCCCAGAAGGAAGATCCAGAGAGGAAAAAAGGTAGAGATACCAGAACATGCATCAAGACCTGGTGGCAACAGTGAAGCTGGGGTGGAAGGCAAAGCCAAGCTGCCACATCCCCTCCCCAATGCCCCCTTTTGAATTCTTAGCCTAAAGCTAAACCCCCTGTGTTATTCTGTCTTGGGACCTCCTGCTCTTTTCCCTCCTGGCACCTACCCTGATCTATTTATTTTTATTCATTTATATAGTAAACCATATTACAGGGCACTTAAATGTTCCAGGCACTGTTCTAGGTACTTTACAAATATTAACTCATATACTGTTCATAACAAACCTGGGAGAGTAATGCCATTGCTAATCCCATTTGACAGAAAAGAAATCTGAGGCACAGAAGCGCAAGGAACTTGCCCTGGCTTCCCAGAGTTAGGAAGCGGCAGAGCCAGGATTCAGACCCATATGCTTCCTAAGGAGAGGGGCGCTTTGGCCTGTTTTGTTCACACTCTAGCATATAGTAGATACTCAATAAATTTATCCAATCTACAAATGAAAGACAGGATGAAGGATGGCTGATGTGAGCTCAAAGTGCCACCAATGAGATCCGCAGGGACAAGGCAGGCTCCCCGCTTCCGCTGCTGTGAGGAGTCAAAGAAGGGGCAGAGTCTGCTCTCAGCCACGCCCTTCTTCGCCTGAATCTGGAGGGAATCCTGGAGTCAGGGTTGAACCCTTCTTGGGGCTGTGGGAACAGGAGCCGCTGCCTTCCCATGCCTTCCCCTGCACCTCCCTCTGCCTCCTTGCTGGGAGACTCCAATTAATTATGCCGTGTAATTAGATAAAGAATATTCATTTTTCATTAATGACGGTAAAGTCTTGCTCTGTGGCTGAGTTCCTTATGTTTTAATTAAGCGGGGCTCCTGAAAGCCACGTGGCTCCTTTGCGAGTGCTCCCTCTTATAATGAACAGTCACTTAGAATTTTAAGAAGTGAAGGATTCCTTCCCCAAGTTAATTGCCTCAAAATTAGCTTAATCACAGCTCATTTAAACTTATCTAAACAACAGCGCAAGGAGTTCCAGGAAACAGAGGTTCTGACTTTGCTTGCTTAGAGTCAAAAGAGTCATAATAAAATCAAAGTCCCCTCTGGCGGGTAGCAGTGACCCCTCTGATCTGTCAACTGCCTCTTGCTCAGAGCCGGAAAGTTCCAGGCATCAGAGGATTGAAGCAGGAGCAGAGACACTAAGACTCTTCCAGGATCAACAGCTTCCTGGGTTCCTAGAGGTTGTGGGGGGCTCAGGACCCCTCTTTTGGCTGCCTTATCCCTGCCCCAAACACCCCACACCTCCCCATAAGCTCTCGGACCAGGTCATACCAGGGTTGTGACCAGATCTGGGTCCCTCTCTACTGGATATTTCCAGACCCAGAGAGTGTCTGGGCTTCAGAGGGTGACCAGGCCCTGGAGAAGCGCCTGCTCGAGAGGGCCGGTCACTCCATCTGCCACTCGCTGCAGCAATGCCCCACGGCGGGCACAGTTCCTGGCACACGGACGGTACTCGCCTTGCAGTTATTGAATGAATGAATGAGTCCACCTGTGTGGCTGTAGCGCTAGTGCTAGGATCAATAAACTGCCAGGTGAGCTCCCTACAAGAAAAGGATTTCTTGTGGTAAAGTCTGCCCATGCTGCCCCAGAAGATCATGTATTGAGGCCTCATGGGGTGCCAGGCACCCACTAAGTCCTTCCCATCAACAACCCCATGGAATCCACACAACAGCCCTGCAGCAGAAGGATGGTTTTTACCCTCATTTCACAGAGGGGGCAACTGAATCACAGAGTAGCAGAACTTGCCCAGGGTCACAGTGATACTAAATGGCAGGATTTAAACCCAGTCATCTGGGCTCCCAGAGACTCTCCAAGGAGGAGAAAGTTCCCAGGCCTGGAGGTGAGCTCACATTGCCGGGAGGGCCAAGGGTCTGAGGGGCCCCAAGGGGAGCCCTGCCCTGGGAGGGAGAAGAGGAGAGACAGGGTGACTGTGGGAGGGTGTGGGGCCCCCAGCTTTTCCAACTACCCTGGGGACACCGTTGAATCCCACTCCGTGTTGGAACAGTGAGACTGGAGCAAGCCCTGCAGATAAGCACCGGCCCACAGGGACTGGGCAGGCCAGCAGGAGGCTGCAGCTCCTCCTCCTCCTAAAGCAGCCAGTGGCCTCCCGAGTGGAGGGGGCTAGGAAATTATTTATCTGCATCCTCCATTCCACACAATTGGCTTTCCTTTGCCAGCTCCCTGTTGGGGTGAGAATACACAAAAAGCCTGGAAGGGGCAACGGCGAGCAATCATAAAAGGCTTCCAAAAATAAGAGGCCCCTCCCCGCTGTAAAGATAAATAGCTCTGGCATCCCCTCATGCCCCATTCCTTCTGCCCAATCCCAGGTCACCCTGACTTGCCAAGGACCCTGGTAGCTCCTGGCAAGGGTCCAGAACCTCCCAGCCATTACCTGTCCCCTCTCCCAGCCCCCACCCCACGAGAGGCGGCATCACCGCAGCGACACCATGTAATTCCGGCTGTCACTGCCCTAATTACACCCCACGGTCCTCCCGCCAGCACCAAGCACCCCGCACAGCCTGCATAATGGACTTTTTTTAAAAGACACTCTCCTTTTCACAGCTGCCTTTTGAAGGCGAACAATCTCACACAATGTCGCTTAATAACGGCACCGCCTTGCTCTCAGGCGAGTCCCAACCCCCAGCCCCTTTCCTCCCTCTCTCCCTCTCTTTTTTTTTTTTTACTTGATAATCATCATAATTGTCATAATCACCCTGGAGTTAAGGAAAGCTACCTGGGACGTTTCAATCAATTATGAAGTGACCTAATAAAAGGTTGAGATGGTCAGTGTGAGAAGGGGCCCCGCAGGCCGGGAGGCAGACACACAATAGCTAGCGCGCGCACACACACACACACACACCACATGCACACACCAGACCCTGGACGCTGAGAATAAGGGAGTCAGAGACGAGGAAATTTTCTCTTCATGCTTCAGAACAAGGAGCAAGGACAGATCTTCTGAGAGAGACCCACAGACTCCACCCACCCCAAGCCCTACAATCAGCAAAAAGCCCTTTGGAGAGACCCCAGGAGCCTGAGAGCAGTGATAGAGTGCAGGCACTGGGAGCCAGTTCTCTAATCGGAGTCCCAGCTCGGCCCCTCCCCGGCTCCCTATTCAATCTCTGGAAGCCTTACTATACTCATCTAGAAAATGGGTTAGTAAAACAACCCACCTGGTGAAGACAGGCTGCTTGACCACATTACCTAAAATACTCTCTCACGCTAGGCTAATCTCTAAACTGGTGCATTGATTTGTTTCCTTCACAGCATTTCCAGCAATCTGAAAACATATTGTTTGCTTACATATTTAATGCTCGCCTCTTTCAACATAACTGTCATACCCTTGAGGGCAGCTAATTCACAGCTAGAGGGCAGGGTTTAAAGTACGCAAACTCCAGAGCTAATCTTCCTGAGTCCAAATTCTGGCTCCATCACGTACTAGCTATGTGAGCTTTGGTAAATTACTCAGCCTCTCTGCATCTCTGTTTTCAAGATGTGTATATGGAGATAGTCCTACCTGCTTTGTAAGGTTGTTGTGAGAATTAAATAATGTTTTCTAGATAAAGAGCTTAGAATGGTACTGGCATATAGTAAGCCCTAAGTCAAATGGTTGTAGCATTATCCCAATCATCTCAACCAGTGCCTGATATTATGCAAACAGACATCCAGTATTTGTTGAGGGGATAATGTCTACAGCTCCAAGTACTAAGAGTTTAGTACACGGTAAGCATCCACTACAATTTAGCTGTTATTGTCACCTTCATCACCGTTATTATTGTCCTTGCCTGGAATGGCTCTTATCCTCCCCACTTCCTAGGGACCACTGTCCCCTTAGTTCAGATGAGAGGTTGAGGTCAGGGATGATTTGCCACGAAAGCACTGAGATCTGGGCAGTCAGGACCTTGTTCTCCTGGCTTCCCCTGCATGAAGCTCTTCAGAACAGCTGGCTCCGGAGGTGTTTAATAAACTCCACTCAGCTCTCGCGCGTACCCCTCCCGCAGACACTTGCCCTCGTCCCGCCAATGCCTGAAGTCAGATCTGCTTTTGATGCATTGGGGCCTCCTAGGAGCGGGCTCTGAGATCCCACCGCCTGAGCCATCTGCCACGAGCCCGGGGCTGTTGGGAGGGAGCCCAAGCGATTGAGCGATTGAGGAGCAAGCGGTGAGAGAAAGTGCTCTGTGCTCCGGCTTGCCAGGGACGGCTGGCTCTCCAGCAGCAGAAGGGGAAGGGCGGATGGCTCGGCCATTTAGACCTCCATCTATCCATGCCACCTACCTGTTGGACCTGGCAGGCCCTGGTGTCCATAGTGAGCTGTGAGCTGTCACCAGCAAGCTGGAAATAACCAATGCCAAGGCCCCAGGGATGACAGCCCTGGACCTCAGGTGAAGGGGATGGGACCTGGGCCAGAGCCTTGGACCAGGGCAGGAAAGTCCAAGCTGGGTAAGAGCAAGAGGGAGAACCCAGCAAGAGCCAGGCAGGATGAAGAGCTTTAGATGCCTGAAAAACTGAAATGAGATTTTTGCACCATGCTCCTCCCTCCACTATAAAATTCACAGTAAAATTTGCTTTCTTTAAATGACACAAAATTTACAGGAATTACAAAAGCCATGCAGCATAGTGGTTAGGGGCATGGGCTCTGGAGAGCCAGTCTGCTTGGGTTTAAATCTTGGCTTTGGGCAAGTTACTTGAACAATCTGTGCCTCAGTTTCCTCATCTTTGAAATGGAGATGATGGCAACAGACTCCTTCTTCAGGTGGTTTCCAGGATTAAGGGGACAATATAAATTAAGTACTTAGAATATAACCTGTCACACTGGGAACACCAATGAAATGTCAGTGATTATCATTATGCTTTCTAAAATTAAAATATCTGCTTTCTAGGGTTTTGGATTGCAAAATTCTGGGTGGGTTCATCAAAGCTGAGTGCCTTACCCTTTCTGGGGCACCTGCTCAGGCTTGCCCGTGGAGGAATCCAGCCCCCAGCAAGGGGGTCATTCCCACCCCCCACGGTGCCAGCACCCCATGACTGTCTGAGGCTGGCTCCAGGCGCTGCACTGGAAGGAACCATGAAGCATGGACCATCAGCAGGTCCCCAGGGCCTGGGGTAGTGACCATCCCCGGGAAGGGGCAGGGAGCTGCAGCATCAAAGCTCTTCCCAGCCAAGCCTCAGGGCCAGGCAGGTTCCCACCAGAAGGATCCATTTGCCAGAGCAGAGCAGGAGCAGCAAAAAGGAGGAGGACTCAGAGAAAAGCTCGAGGGTGCTAGAGCTAAAACCCCTCCTGGCTGGGACCAGGGTGGGGCTGAGCCACAGGCAGCAGCTAAAGAGAGAAGCTGCAGGGCTGGAGGAGAAGAGAGGCTCTGTTCTCTACCGTCTGCCTGGGTCCCCTGCAGTGCAGCAGATGAAACACAAGGAACTTAGCTCTGCCTTGGAGTGCAGAGAAAATCAGATTTTTATAGTCATTCTTGGAGTGGTGTGGTAATTAAGTACTCAAAAAAAGGAGAGCTATCGGCCATGAACAACTACTGGGTGGCCTGCCCAACCGTCTCCTTCCTTAGGAGCAGTTCTTCTGCCACCTGCCACAAGGCGGCGGGGGGGGGGGGTCCCAGCGGCCAGGCTCCTGCCTCCTCCACCCTACCAGCCACAGGTCAGTGGGAGAGGGAGGAGTCATCTCACCTGCCAGGCCCAATCAGAGTCATTCTCCAAGAATTTGGAAACGGAACCAAGAGAGACATTCATAAGCATCTGGCATTTTTCCATGACACCCCTGGAACTGGAGCTGAAAGCGACCACGTGGTCCAGAGAAGCGAAGGAAGCTGATCCACAGAGAAGAGAAGGAAGACAAGATGCACAATGAGGAACAGACAGAGAGAGACCCTGCTGGATCTCTAGCTGCCAGTACTGGTCCTTTCCTGAAAACCGGCTACCTCTCTCCAGGAAATTCTCAACATCCATGGAATAAAGTCCCCCTTATGACAGCTACTTTGAGTGGGTTTCTGTTCCTTCAACCAAAATGCTGACTAATATGTTTTCTGTTGTATCTGACACTATTAATCTGAAATTCCATCATTAATTTGCTAATTATATGTATGTACATCAGTTTCACATGCATCTCATTTTCAGAAACAAAATGTGAAGAAGCAGGAAAAGCCTTGCTTGTGCAATCCAAATTAATTCCTCTGCCCCATGTGGCCTGGTCTTGCTTTGGTACCACATTCAAAGAAACACAGTCTAGCAGCCAAAAGCAAGTAAAAAGGAAATTCCAGTCTGTACTTGAATCTCTCAAAGCATTGTAAAGGGGATCTGCAGGTTCTTAAAAACCCCTTTCCTCTTTTCTCTTCCTTTCCCTAGAGCCTCCCATCTTCCAAACCTTAAAATTCTCTTCCTCACCTTCTCAGCTCACTCATTCTTGGGTCTCTTCCCTCTCTCTTCTTTCTCAGCAATTTATTAGGTAATGTCTGAGCTCTCTTTTGTGCTCTCATTTCTCCCTCGCCTCCATTTTCCACAACAATAAGGAACCTGAAACTCACCCAGCAACTAGACCCTCCTGCTCCTCTGCCACCTCTTCGGTCCCACCTCCCCACTTGGTCTCCCAATTCTGGCCCATAGACTCCTGAGAATGAGGCTGACAGAGATGGGATGTTCCTTAGAGGACTGAGGAGGGGAAAGTGGAGCCCAGAGAACAACCTTCATAGAATGCAGGGACGAAGAGGGAGAGAGTGGAGGCTGAGGGCATCACAAGTCATCCAGTCTTGGCCCTGCCCCATTGAGAATCAAGGAAGTAGGTGATTCAGTGCCCCAGGAACAGCTGTCAAAAACTTGCCTTCCCCTTGCCCAGGGACATACAAATCCAGAGCCCCTACCTGGATCCCCAGACATCACCCAGCCCTGAGCTCCAGCGCCCCAGAGGCACGCTCCTTGTTCCCATTTACACAAGGTCAAGTCCTTGCCTCTTGCTGGCTCCGCTTCTTCCCTATAGCCAAGTGGTCACCAGTCTAGAGAGTTCCTCCAGGTCATTCCTGGAGCCACAGATTCCCACCTGGCTCATTCCTGCTGATGCATCTAAACTCCCAGCCATTGTCTTCCAATGCACATGCGTGTGCATTCACACACTCATGTACACAGGCACCCTGGAGACTGATCTTCCTTCTCCCAAAAGCCCCACTTTCATTTTTCCCTTCCAGGGGCTCCCCACTGCCTAGTGGGTAACTCGCCATTTCCGCTTCTGGGCATTCAAGGCTCCTCCTTCTCTCAGCCTCCCCAACACAAGCCCTTTGGTCCAGCTCAGCTCACTGGTCAGCGCTGTGAGACATGGCTGGGGAAGGCGCCTGCCTGTGATGCAGCCCACACCTGCACACATCCAGCCGCAGCCTGCAGGTTCCCTTCCTTGGCATATGATGTGACTGAGATATTTGGGCTTCTCTACAGTATAGCGCTTCAATTGCAAGCTCTGAAGGGCAAGTGCTTGGTCCTGCCAGACTTCAAGAGCCACCAAAAAAAAAAAAAAAATGCAGGGAAGCGGCTGTGGCTCAATCAGTAGGGCTCCCGTTTACCATATGGGAGGCCCCGGGTTCGGTTCCCGGGGCCTCCTGGTGAAGGCAAGCCCGCCTGCACGGCGTGATTAGCTGACCCAGCGAGCACAAGCAGCAAGGGGGGGATAAATGAATAAATAAATAAAATCTTTAAAAAAAAAAATTGCAAATCACAGAACAGTCTAGTACAATCCTGTTTTTCCAAAAATAAACAAGCAAACAACAAATTCATGTAGGTATGTATGGGGGTGAGTGGGTGGGTGTGTGCACAGGAAGAAAGCCTAGAAGGACAGTCAAACTTTTGGCAATGATTCTCTCTTGCTGGTGGGATCGGAGACAGAATTGGAAAAACTTTCACTTTTTATTTCATACTTCTTTTTCTTTCTTGTCTGAAATTATTATTGCAAGCACATATTACTTTTGTAATTTTCCCTTTAAAGGAAAAAAGAGTACTTTATAAAGAATCAGAAGACTGGGGTTCCAGTCTGACTCTGACATTAACTTACTATGTGGCCTTTGCCAAGTCCCTTCCCCTCTCTTGGCCTCAGTTTCCCCTTCCATATAATATGGCGGCTTGCCTTAGTCAGTGGTTTTCAAAGTTTCAGAGTTGCTATGAGGAGTGAGGGGATGCTAGGAGGCTGAGTTGCAACCCTTTGTCCCTATGTCAACCTGAGCGGGGGCCCTTTTCTCTCTTGTCCATTTTGCATATTAAATTTCCAATTCTTCAGCAAGGAGTTTGAAAACCACCACAGGAGGTAATGAGGAACTCTGAGGGGAGGGGACTTTGGATGGGGGTTAACAAGGGAGAGCTATGCAAAAGGGAGGCACTCAGGTGACAACGGGGACCCTGATGGGGAGAGGACCAAAGGCAGGAGAACAGGTCAGCAGGTGTGGAGAGCAGGAGGAAGCCTGCCAGCTGAGCCTGGAGGTGGGAGACAATATCTGCAAATCATGTATCTGATAAAGGACTCGCATCTAGAATATATAAAGAACTCTTAAACTCAAAAATTTTTTTTTCTTTTAACCGGCAAAAGATCCAAAAAGACATTTCTCCAAAGAAGATATGCAAAAGGCTGATAAACAAATAAAAGGATGCTCGATATCATTAGTCATCAGGGAAATGCAATCAAAACCACAATGAGATACCACTTTGCACCCACTAGGATGGCTAGAATCAAACAGGCAGATAATAACGAGGGCTGGCTACGATGTGGTGAGATCAGAAGCCTCATACACTGCTGGTGGGAATGTAAAATTGTGCAGCCACTTTGAAAAACAGTCTGGCAGTTCTTCAAGAGGTTGAACACAGAATTACCATATGACCCAGCAACTCCACTCCAAGAACAAAAACTTGGATGTGCAAAGCAACATTGTTCATAATATCCAAAAATGGAAACAACCCAAATGTCTATCAACTGATGAATGGATGAATAAAATGTGGTATTTCCACACCATGCAATAAAAAGAAACCAAGAACCCATACATGTGGTAGTATGGATGGAAACTTGAAAATATGAAGGGAAAGCGAATGACCACATAGTGTATGGTTCCATTTATGTGAAATGTCCACAATAGGCAAATCTATAGACAAAAAGTCACTTAGTGGTTGCCTAGGGCTGGGGGAGATAGGAGGATTGGGAGGTGATGGCTGAAGGGTATGGCATCTGTTTGGGGATGATGAAGATGTTCTAAAACTGATTGTGGTGACGGTTGCACAACCCTGCGAATAGACTGAAAACCATTGAATTGTATGCTTTAAATCGGTGACTCGTATAATACGTGAACTATATCTCAATAATTCTGTCACAAAAAGAAAAAGGAAAGAAGCAGCAGCCGCTGCCACTGCCGCCTTGTGGGGACAGGCAGATAGGACACGTGGGACAGGCAAAGAGGGTCGGCCCCCACTACCATCACGTGGGATGCTGAGAGAGCAGGGAGGAAGCGGAGGAGAGGAACCAATCAGCTTTGCCCAGCATCAGGAGGGCCCAGAAGGAGGGCAGAGAGAACCCCAGAGATACTAGGTGGTGATTATGGCACAAAGAACAATCTAAGTATGCTCCTGCCAATCCCCTGGTCTATGCAGGCTTTTGTCCTGAAAATGCCAGTGAAAAGCAGTGACTCCACTGGTCCCCAGAGACAGGGCCAGATCCCAGACTCAGGATTCCGGCCAGGCAGCATCCGGCTAATCCGCCAAAGACCAGAGCAGGTGCCCTGCTCACAGGCCCTCTCCCCAGGGCCTTCCTTCCCTGAAGGTCCCTGCCCCAGGACTGCAGAGAACACCTGCAGCTGCCCCAGAACCAAGGTGGATGGAACAACTCTGTCCACGTGGCTCAGGGAAGACCCCTAAGGGTCCTACCCCTGGGTCCCCCAGGCATGTGATCGGTCTCATCATGGCCTTGGAGGAACAAGAGATTTCTACAGGAAGACAGCAAGGAAAGGATTCTGGAAGGATCCTCAGAAAATATCCTTGAAAAGAATGAAGATGCCCAAGGGACAGGGAGGGCCAGGACAGGCCAGAGGTCCAGTGGTAGAAAAGATGGATGGAGTGTCTTGAGGGAATTCTGCATGGCCCCAGCCGTAGACTCATTCACCAGGTGGGGGAAGACTTATTTGTGTTCAACAGATCTGTAGTCAAAGCCCCCAGCTGCCGGGTCCTGGGCCTGAGGCTCTGGGGCCAGTGGCTCCTGCCTTCCTAGAGCACACAGCCCTTGGGCTGGACAGAACAGAGCTGAGGGTGCAAGGAAGGTGAAGCTGGGAGGCCATCTGGTAAACTGCCTTGTCTTCGCTCCACGTGCAGGCCGTTTCCCCCATCAGCCCCTGCACGCTGCCTCAGCAAGTGTCTCAGCATCCACAGACTTCATCTGTCCCGCCCCTCCACCCCATCCCACAATGCATGGAAGTGCTCAGGACAGATTTGGAGGCGCAGAGTGTCTAACCCTTGGAATCAGACAGGCTCATGTACAAACCTTAACTTTCCACACTCACTCCTAGGTATGTGATCTGGAAGAGAGGTTGTGGTTTGGCAGGCAGACCCCCACTCCCTTCCTCCAGGTGTACATCCCTCCCCAGGTTGAGAGGGGCCCTTTTCCGGAAAGACCAACAGAACTCCTTCTCCCGTTGCAGGGAACTGCCTCTGTGAGGACCTTTGATCTTCCCACTCCCTGCCGTCCTCCTTCCCTCGGGCCCTTCCGGGTTCACCGCACATTGGGGTGAGCGGGGGCCCGAGATCCAGCCCACCCTCCACCTGCAAGCCTGACCCCTGCCCTGGTGCGGGGCTGTCTCCCTCTGAAGAAGAATTTTCCCTAATGTCACAATGAGCTGGGACACCCCAACCAAGGCCGGCCCAAGGCCAGGACACAGGGCATCACCAAGTGCCCTTACCTGAGACACAAGGACACGCTACACACTTGTGGAAGAGCTCTGGCCTCTCAAGCTTGACTGGAAGCACACTCTCTGGACAGACAGTCCCCACTCAACTGAAAGAAACCCTATCCAAGGGCCCAGACACCACTTCCCACCAGGAGGCAGGCTGAGCTGCCCTGGCCCACAAGAGGCACAAGCAAGAGTCACCACAAGCCTGCAGAGGTGGGCTTCCAGGAGCCCAAGCTTCCACGGCATCAGCCGGCACACCCGCTCTGTGACTCTCGGTGCATCTAGTCTGTGGGCCTCTCGAAGGCAGGGAGCATGTACCACCCATCTCCTGGTCCCCAGTGTGCAGCGTGAGTCCAACCAAGTGCATGTTCAACATGGATGAAACCGTAGGCCCTACAGCCAACCTGCTGGGTTCAAATGCAGGCTCCACCACTGCCGTGTGGCCGTGGGCTAGTAACTTTACCTGTCTGATCCTTGATTTTCTCATCTGTAAAAAAGAGATAATAATAGTATTCATCTTTTAGGATTGTTGTGGGATTAAAAGAGATAATGTACAGAAGGTACTTAACACAGGATTTAGCATGCAATAAGTGCTCGATATACATTAGCTATTACTGTTACTACTATTATGACTCCAGCTTACATTGACTTCTGAAATTCTGATTTCACAAACTCACAGAATCTTGTGTCTGGAAGGGTCACATTTTCAAATAAGGAAACTGAGGCTCAGAGAAGTCAAGAACCTTGACCAAGGTCACACAGCTCGTAAGGGACTAAACCACGACCAGAAGGCAAATTTCCTACATCCGCATTATTTCCACTGCATCATCCTCTGAATTCTTTTTCATCTGCCTCCTCATTTAGGACTATGTTTCAAACATAGTTTTATTTCATTGTTTAACTGCCTCATCTGTGGATATGCAGGGCATATATTTGTGCTTATGTGTGCATATATGCAAACATACACAGGTTTGAGAGTGGGTGGTGCGTAGTTGTGTGTGTGCACTCAGGTGTGTACACTCACGCTTGTGCTGGGTAATTGCACTTCTGCTGCATTTGTATGGTGTGTAAGGGAGCAAGGGCATGTGCCTGCCTGCCTGCATGCATGCATGTGGATAAGTGGGGGTGCCTGCGGGGAGATCTGGCTGTGTCCATGTACGTGTATAACTCTTTGGGGGTGAGTTCCCTCCCCAACATGATCATAAGATCGTTGAAAGCAGGGCTGTGTCCCTTGCTTCTTGGTACCTGTATCCTTGTTTCTGGTGCCTGGCACACAGTAGGCCTCAATAAACACGAGTGGAGTGGAATAGAATGGGGTGTGTGTCCCCTCGGGAGAGCAGAGAGGACTTCCGCCTCTTCAGCAGACTCTCCTCCTGAGCTCAGCAATTATGGGAGGGTGTGCTCCCTGGGGACCTCTTCCAGCTGGGCCATCCCGTGCCTTCCCTGAATCAGGCAGTAAGTGCAAAACAGCTGGCTGGGGCCCTCCCAGAGGGAGTGAGACAAAGTGGGTGCCCAGGGACATACCCCCAGCCTGAGGGTGGTTGCTTAAGCGGCAGTAAAGGAAACAAAAGATGAAATACATCAACCATTGGCAGCAGTAAAAAGAGCAAAATCGCTCAGCAGAAAGCCATGCGCTATCCATCATCCAGCCCTTCTCCACTTCAGCTGCTGAAGCAAGAGGGTTTTTTAATGCTCTCCAATTCATTTGCATTTGTACAGCCACTTTTTTATGGTATCAGGGGTTGCCAAGAAGATCTGAGCGGTTTTTTAAAGATGTTGATAAACCATTTCCGCCAGGGAATAAAGTTTTTTTGGGGGAAAGGGAAAAGAAAGTTTTCCAAAATAATGCATTCCGTCTGCAGAGTGATGGGTAAGTGATTCTGCAGATGTATTGGCCCCATAAAACTGAGCAAGGTGTTCGGCCCAAATGTGTTCTATGCTGGTGAGATGAGCAGTTCATTCATTTTGCAGCTCAGTTGAGACCTAAAACTTGGCAGAGAGTCACTGAGAAGAGCTTCAGTGGCAGCCTGCATCTTATGTGCAGACCAGGGCTCGTGACCCTGAGACACATACACACTGTCAAGTTCTCTGAGCTTTCCAGGCACCTCCAGGAAGCCCCCACTGGCTTTGAAAGTACAGCAGTTAATGACTTAGCAGAAAGATTATCTTTCCCTTGCATGGGTTTGAGAACTTAAGCAAATAATCAGGACAATCCATTACTGTCTTGCAACACTTGACTAAGCACTTCCATATGACCTGGTTTTGCAATCCAACTCTGACATCGTGACCTTGGGCAAGCCCCTTCTGTAGTCTGGGCTTCAACTTTTGCACCAACCAAGTGAAGATATTGGTCTAAATGTCTGGTCTGCTAAAGTAGTCAGTTATTATCATCCCTATGTCATTGGCAACTGAGGTTCAGAGAAGAGAAGTAGTTTGTCCAAGACTACATACCTGCTAAAGGTAGGAGCAGGACTTAAACATGGGTTTTCTAATCCACATTTATTGAGTACATGACATATATCAGGCAGTGATTCATTACCTACCTACCTTCCCAGAACTTCTACTGCATTTGTATGTTGTGTAGGGAAGCAAGAGCACATGCCTGCATGCCTGCTTGCCTGCATGTGGATAAGTGGGGCAGGAGGGAGGGGAAAACAGAATAACACCAGGGCATCCTGGTCCTGTTGAGAGCACCCCAGCTCTCATCAAAAGACCCTCCAACCAAAACAGCATAAATTCTCCACGACTTAATCCCAAGTGGGAAGCTCCAGATCCTCTCTCATTCTGAGCTTTATACTCATTATAGATGTCCAGACATGACAGCATAGTAGACAACTTGTGAGTGATGTGGTCTGACCAGTACCTGAACATCCTTATGCCCCCAAAATAGCTTCCCTGGCCCTATCACCCTATCCAGCATTCCCACAATTAGTCACACCTGTCAAGGCATTGAAGGTATACTGTTGAAACTCAAGTGACATCTGATTGGAGGGAGCAATAACTCACAGCTCCTGCTCTTCCTTGGTCAGTTACCCAAAGGGCTGGAGAAGATTCTTTAGGGATCAAGGGACTCTGAAAGAAGGAGAGGTTTGGAACACTATGATGGAGGGCCTTGCACAGCGGGGTGCCTAACGCTGGAGGGGAGAAGAAGAAGAAGAAGAGGGGAGAAGACTGAAATGGGTGCCATTGGTAAGGAAGTTCAGCATTCTGACAAGAGGAGCAGCTGGTAATATTTTTTTTTTTTTTTTGAGTTCTTACTATGTTCCATCATTGACCTACTTTATTTCATTTAATCCTCATGACAATGTACTAGGAAGTAATTTCTAACCATCCCCCTCTTACAGAAAAGAAAACAGAGACTCAGAGAAGTCATCACACAGCTAGGAAGTTGCAGTAGAGCCAGGTTTCAAGACCTGCGATCCAACTCCAGTGCTATATTTTGCCAGTCAGTGCACGACCACATTACAGGACCACAGGTTGTGGCAAATGTTGGTGTCCTACCATAATCCCTGATAGGCAAATGTCTGCTAGAGACCTTTAAGTACCTGTCCTATGAGCTCCTTCCCCTGAGCATTTCCAGACTCTAATCCATGATCCTCCCCTACTATATAACTCCTGTATCTCTCCTGTATTTCGAGGCAACCTGGGACTCAAACTCAATTCCTCTCACTCCCTCACCCACAGAGCTGATCTCTCACCAAGCCCTGGTTCATTCACCTGCTCTAGGCCCCATCCTCTGTGCTCTGTCTAGGTCCTCTGCCCCCCAAGCCTGAAAGCTCAGACCCAAGAGGGCTTATTGACTTTTACTCCCATTTATCCCTCTTGCAGTCCCCAGGGACCTGCAGTTTCCCACCCAGGCAACCTCAGGCCCTGGAATGGGACCTTCCACTACCCTCTTCACTTATCTTGAATGAGAAAAATAGTCTGCACAGCATCTTGGAGAGGAACCTTAGTTCTGCAACTTACTAGCTTATGTACTTGGGCAAATAGCTTCCTCCCAAAGCCTCAATTCCTCACCTATCAACTTGAGAGCCCAGAGGTGGATAAGAGGTGGTTGTGGCCTTTGAGGAGCTCAGAGTATAACAGCAAGACAGGCATATAATAAGATAATTAAAATACAATCTGATAAGGCTCTGGAAGAGAAGTGTATGAAACAGAAAGAACACAAAGGAGGAAGCAATTAGGCAATTAATAATATCAGGGACTGCTTATCGATTATCTATAATGTGCCAGGCATTTTACTTCTATTAGTTCTTCTAATCCTTATGTTGGAACTTCCAGGAAGACTTAATCATCCTGTTGCTTAGATAAGCATAGGCTTGGAGAAGTGAGATAACTTTCTCAAGGCTGCAGCCAGAATGTCCTTGGGATTCCCAACACTCTTCTTCATCCTGTGCTCACAGTATGACCTCCCTCCAGTGGTGTCTGGGTTGGCCTCTGTCTCCCCATTGACCCAGAGAAAGGTTAGCATAAGGCAGTCTCTCTGGGGCCCCCATTTTCTCATCTGTAAAGGGGGGATAATAATTAAACCTACCACTAAAGGTTGTCATGAGGACTAAAGGAGTTAATATACAAAAAATATTTAGAGTAGTGCCTGGCACAGAGTAAGGGATAAATGGGTGTGGCAGATGGAATCATGTATCCCAACAAAAGATATGTGCTTAATCTTAATCTTAACCCATTTTCCTGTATGTGGGTGTGAACCCATTTGTAAGTAGGACCATTTGAAGATGTTATTTGTTATTGTGGCCAAATTGAATCAGGGTGGGTCTTAATCCATATCACCAGAGGCCTTAAAAAGAAAGGACATTCAGAAGCAGTAAGTCAGAGGAAGCTAGAAGTAGGAGAAGCCAGAGAGAAAGACTGCCATGTGACAGGAGGCAAAGGTGCAAGCCAGTTATGTAGGTTGAATTGTGTACCCCAGAAAAAAAAAAAAGAAAAAAAGAAAAAAAAAACTTGTTCTTAGTCCTAGTCTATTCCTGTGGGTATGAACCCAACATAAATAGGACCTTTTGAAGATGTCATTTATAGTTGAAGTGTGGTCTTACTGAATGAGGTTGGATCCTAATCCTGTTACTGGAGACTTCATGAAGAGAAGGCCACATGGAGGAGCAGGAGCTGGAAGTCAGTGGAACCTGGGACTTGGAAGAGAAAGGAGAAGACCCTGCCATGTCCCTTACCATGTTGACAGAAAAGCCAAGGACCCAAGGATCTCCAGTGGCCAGCTCTAGAACGCCACATTCTTCAGGGAGAAAGCACCGACTTACTGAAGCCTCCATTTTGGACTTATCCCAGCCTCAAAACCATGAGCCAATAAATCCCCATTGTTTAAGGCAATACATTTTGTGGTCTTTGTGATCACAGCTGGGAAACTAAGACCCAGGGAACCCCGAAGACTGCAGCAAGCCAGTCCCAGAATGCTACAGACTCTGGGAGAAAGCATGGCCTGTGAAGACCTTGGTTCTCGACCTCTAGCTTCTAAAACTGTAAGAGAATAAATTCCAATTGCGTGAGCCAACCCACTGTGTGGCACTCGTCATAAAAGCCTGGCAAACTGGGAAGCGGCTGTGGCTCGGTCAGTGGGGCTCCCGTTTACCATATGGGAGGCCCCGGGTTCGGTTCCCGGGGCCTCCTGGTGAAGGCAAGCCCGCCCGCACGGCGTGGTTAGCTGACCCAGTGAGCACAAGCAGCAAGGGGGGGATAAATGAATAAATAAATAAAATCTTTAAAAAAATAATAAAATAAAAAATAAAAAAAGCCTGGCAAACTGAGATAGTCAATGCAATATTATTTACTAGAGTTATTTTTATTGTTATCTCTAAGGGCACCATCTTGCCCTGAACCAATGGACCACCTTGGGCTCAGTGAGAAGGAGCCCATTGTCTGTGTTTGTCAAATGATGTGGATGAGAGTTGCCTGCACTGACTGACCAAGTGAGCTCTAAGTTGAAACCTCTAGCCCCCTTCCACCCAACCATTTCTTCCCCCAACCACTTTGAGCAAGCCCCTCACACCCCACATTTCAACCATCACTAGGGGGCTCCCAGCCCCCTCACTTTCCCAGCCTCTCAAACCAAGCAAAGGGAAGCCAGAAGGGTCTGGGAGAGGCCAATGGGGAAAAAGGAAGGGTTGTTTTCCAGGGGAGTGGTAAAAGGTATGCTTTTAGTTCATGAACAAAACTCTTCTACTTTGGAGTGCCGGGTGTTGGCAGCTTTATCACTGGCTAGCCAGGAGAATCATGTCAGAAACTGACCATTCCTGGTGAATTTCAATGAGGTACCCTTTCTGCAGGGAGGAGGAAAGTCATCATTTAAAAGGTAAAGGCTGCTTTTGCTTGGCAAGATAGGATGATAGAGCAAATGCTGTCTTGGGGGACAAAGAGAGAAGGCTGAGGGCTTTCACCCACTGCAAGTGATGTGCAGTGCATTTCAAAAAGCTCCTTGTTATGTGCCTTATCTTGGGCTGAGTGCTGGGACACAGGAATGCACTGGGCACTGCCCCACAAGTAAACAGGCAATCACTAGACAGAGTAAAAGATACAAAGATAACGATATGCACAGGGAACTTAGGAGGGGAGGGTAATGGGAACCACAAACCCAGTGTGGGACAGAGAGGGTTTCACAGAACAGACAGCATTCGAGAAGGGTCCTGAAAGAAGAGCACGAGTTCACCAGGCAGAGGTAGGGGCAAAGCAGGCATTCCAGGCAACAGGAACAACATGTGCTCAGACAAGGAGGCATGAGAATCCAGCATACTGGAAATGATGAATTTTAAGAACTTGTTAGAGCAACAAGAGATGACGAGACATGAAGCTGGAAAAAGAAGTTGGCATCAGATTGTAAATGGCTGTATATGTCATGGTAAAGAATGTAGACTACCCCTTCTAAAGGACTGAAGGATTGCAGAAGGGAAATGGTATGATCACTGCATGTGTTAGGAAGCGTGGTGCATGGATTGCAGGGGTTGTAAGACTATGACTCCTGACATTTACAGGTAAAAAGTAATGAGGACCTGATTTGAGGTTCCTGGGGTGAGGCTGAGGGGAAAACAAAAGATTCTGAAGACCTTTTAGCTGAGGAATGGGTGAATTCATATGGAGGAATGAAAAAAGTGGCCTAGGATCACCATCAGAGTAGAGCTTGACCAACTAAGTGGACAGTGTCTGAGGATCCTCCAAGACTAACAAAGGTCCGAGGCTCTGGGATATAGCATCTGAGACCCCAGACTGGCATGAGGTGGGCCTAGAGCCAAATGCCCAGCCCACATTCCCCTGCACCCAGGATGGCAAATATATTTCATGCCACATGCCAGCTCTGATGGATTGATGGTGTCTGCCTAAATTACTATTTGAGAAGGATTATAAAACCGTATCCAGGCCTAATGTGGAAAAAAAAGCTGTGATTGATTAACAACGTTTGTCATGGGCACTGGGTCTGTAAGCGTAGCACATATTTGTTTTCCCTGTGCTGCATGCTCAGGTAACCCATCAAAATTTACTGAGATGAATCTTGGGTCTCTCTCACAGTCAGCCCAGTTAGCAGAAGACAGAGGATGCACTCAGGAGATGGGTTGGAAGGCCTTGAGGTTGACAACCTACGTTCTTTGGATCTCAGTTTAGTGGGATCTAAAGGAGCACCAGACAGCATCTCTATCCCTGGGACTGAATGCTACACCTCACACTGGCCCCTGGCTTCCCAAAAGGTATCTTAGAGACTCTCCTAGGAAATCCATGGAATTCCCCAGTGACCAGCTGCTCGAGCATTAATAATGCCTGAGCATACAGAGGTTGTGTCATGAAAAACTGAGAAAGGGAGAATTTCACATTAGAAGTTCTTCACTTGAAATCCATGGATGAGCAATGAGAGGTCTGTAAACCCCTAGAAATCATGTGCAAAATGTTGTGTTTGTGCCTTTTTCTCAAAGAAGATCCTTAGTTTTTGTCAATCTCTCAAAGAGATCCATGCCCCCAAAAAAGGCTTCCCATTCTCAAGATGAATGAGAGTAATGAGCTCTAAGTGACTTCTGCTGGCTTTAGTGAGGCAGAACACCTATGCCCCAGTATCAGGTGAATCTCTAGAGGTATCCCGACTCTTCAGCTAGTACATGCTACTTAGCCTTAAAAATAAGCCCTTAAATCTGGGGTGCAAAACTAGAATTACTTTTGAGTATTGGGTAGCTTGGGTGTCCAGGGAGGCATTTTTCTCAAAGAGCATCCTTGATTTTGGTCAATCTCTCAAAGATACCCAAGCCCAAAAGAGGCTTCAACCATGGCTCAAGACGAAAAACAGTAATGAGCTCTATGATCAAACAATGAAGGAGGCTTGTAAAACTTTCCCTTATTGTGCAGAAGGCATAGCTAAGATTGGCCACACAAAAAGGTAATGCCACCCCAGGAATCTGCGGCACATGGGGAAGATGCTATGGACATTGTTTTGGTATCTCAGACTGATGGAAGCTCCTGGAAACTATTAGGCTTAGGAAGCTGTATCTTATGGAAAGTTCAGAGGGCCAGGTCATGGCTGAGATGAGATGTAGGAAACTGGGTGGACAGCCATGGCTCATGAATGCATGGAGTTATATCCCTTTCCTTAACAGCACCTATGTCCACTTGTAAATACACATTATTTGGTGTGTTAATTTGAGTATCTCCCATCCTCCTGGATTTGATAGTAAGAGGGAAATGACCAGATGGATGGGAAAAGAGGTATGGTTCCCAGGATGTCAGACTTTATTGTACAGGTTTGTTCCAGGCTCTGTTTCTTTTGGCCCTTTGTATCCAGTCAAGACACTAGCACTAAATGCCTCTCTGCCCTTCATCGTAAATAACCATTATAACAGCCCCTCAAAATACAGACTGACTTCTCCACCTCCTCTGGTGTCTTGTTACTTTATGGAAGGAATAACGACTCTGTGATCTACAGGTCACAGTCTATGCAGGCATATCCATGGTAACTTCTACCCACAAGTCACGTTTTGTTGGAATCTGTTACAATTTAAAGACAGCATGTCTCTTTGAAAACGTTAGTGTCAACTGCCATTTTGTTTCAAGGTGGCAGAGTGAAGACATCATCACAGTGGCAATCTTGATCTTTTTGCTAGTCCCCAGATGTGCCAAAATAAGTCCATTTCTTCTAAAATTACCAGAGTGTTGACAGACAGAAAAATGCCAAGCTGTCGATTGAAACAGAAACTTCACTTCAGTTTTCAAAATAAATGTATTCTAAAGAAGACATTCACTCATGGAAATAGTGCTGGGCTAAGAATCAAAAGATGTAGGTTCTACTTCTTGACTTGGTCATCACTGGCTGTGTGTACTTGAGGATGTCACTTTTGAGGAAATCACTTCATCCCTCTGGGCCACAGGCACCTCACTGCAACAAGACTGGCTGGGATTAAATGATATTATGCTGAGATAAATTAGAAAATCTATAATACTTCTCAATTTGCCCCCGTACAAGTTCTCTGACAGATGCACTCTTCTACTCTCCCTCCCTCCAAGTGTTGACTGGCCACATTGTGAGCTGATTGGGCCTTTTCCTCCAGCAATTTGAGGGATGGTGTCATTTGTTATAAATAAATGAACAGGGCAGGGCAGGGCAACAGGAGGGGCGGTCTGAGGCCTCAGAGAGCTCATTAGTGGGAAAAGCTCCTTGACTCGTGACTTCTGATCTTAGGCCCTTATTCACTCAAGCAGTGACAGCAAAAGGAAGAAAAAGAGTTGCTGAGGAGCTGTGTTTGGGCTACCTGGGACATGAGGAGGTGGAGAGCATGACTGAGCAGAGGAAAAGCAGCAAAAACCTCCAATTTGGCTCAAAGTTTGGTGACCAGCTCATGGAACCCTGGCTGGGCCTGTCCTGAACTAAAAATACAGAGGAAGACAAGGATCACCCACCAACAAACTGGGCCCTTGAAGAATGTGACCTCCATCAGGGAACCTCCCAGGCAAGTCAAAATCATGGGCATCCCCTGGAAATGGAGCTTCAAAGTTCTTAGGACTAATCGAAGAAGGGGGACTGCATAGGCTTTTTAACAACCAGAGAGTATAGGGTGATAAGGGAGTCTGGGGATAAAAAAAATTCGAACTGCAGAGATGACAAACCATAGAACTGTCCGTGGTGCTGATGTCCTTTACTGGAGGCCGCCCCCCTGGTTGCCTCAATCCTCGATACAAGCTGTCCAGCCTATACCATGCTCTGTCTGATTCAGCTAACTCCAAAGTCAAATGCCTGGCCAGCTCTGTTACTTGCTTGGTCATGACTCCCTCCAGCCTACCCCAATTCATGTCTGGCCTGCCCAGGGCTAACACTTCTGCCAGCAGTCTGCTCAGAACCAAGCAGCTACTTATGTTAACTATTGCCTGTAGTGTGGTATTTTATGCCGGACTTTCCCAGCCTGGCAGCATGATTGAGCACATAGCGGCAGATGGCGAATCAGCCACAGGGAAGGGCACTGGCCTTGGCATGGCACCCAGAAGGCCTAGCTATAAGGCCAAAGACAGGAGAACAGACCTCCCCCCCCTCACCATACGTCACCCTCACCAGAGCACCCTAAACAGGATGGCAGATCAAGGCTTCCCTGAAAACAGAAAGCCACTCCCATCATCAACCAGCTGGTATGGATCCCAACCCAAGTGGGAATTCCCCAGGAGCCTCCTTATGGTTCTGCCTAAGCTGACCCCACCTGCCCCCAAAATTCACTGTCTCTAAGGAGCTCAGGAAAGCTTTGCCACTGGCAGCCATCAGCAGCCAACTGTGGAACGGGGTCGCAATTAGGACAGATATGTACCCCTCCCCTTTCCTATATCCCAGCAAGTAACCTTGAGTAAGTCACTGAATTTCTCTGAACCTCAGTTTTCCCATCAAGGATGCCACAAGGCCATCACAAGATAATAGACCTGAAAGCCCTTGGTAAAGTATAGAACATGGTGCAAATTAGAACATGCTATTCCTGTTGCTATCCAAATCCTGCCCAGGACTCCATACTTCTGTGAGTCTAGTCAAGAGAGATTATGGGAGCTGGTTAGGGAGGGAGAAGAACACACAAGTATTTCTGTGTACCAAGGGCTTTCACACATGCTGTCTTATCTAGCCCTGTGAGGCAGATATTACTGTCATACAGTCTACAGAAGAGGTTAAATGGCTTGCCCAAGGTCACACAGATAAGGTGCCACCAAAGCAGGGTTTGAAGCCAGTACTGTGTGGCTTGTGCATTTTAACCACTACTCTAGCCAGCCTCCCTCCTTCCTGGTTGCTACAGCTCCTTCCATCAGGGCCAGACCTGGTTTCCAGGAACCTAGAGAAGCAGCCCCACCTCAAAGGAGGGTCTCTGCTCCCACCTGTCCCTCAGATCAGCCCTCCTAGGCTATGCTTCTGTTCTGAGCCAGACCCAATTCCCAGTCTTCCAAACTAACTAGAACTTGGTGCCTCCTGGAAGGGACAGTCTTCCCCACCCCACTGCCTTAGTAACTTTTCTCAACCCTCTCCTCAAACCCACACCTCAACCACTCCCTCCCCACAAGCAGGAGCACTGGAGATAGAACCTATGCCCTTAGGTCAAAGGTTCTCAAACATTACCATGCAAAAGAGTTACTAGGTAAACTCAATGAAAATTCAAAGCCATCATCCACAGAGATCCTGAATCAGCAGATCTAGAATGAAGTCCAGAAATCTGAATTTTTAGTAAGGCTATTCCAATATGGGTGGCCCCCGCTGCCCTGGGCTCAGTCCTATGTCTTCACTGTGGGTTGGAAGTTGGCACGTATTGTAGATCCCAAATATCACATCTCCAAGGGACTTTAGAGTTGTGTAATTCTCTCTCTCTTCCCTCCCTCCCACTTTACAGATGAGAGAATTGAGGCCTAGAGAAAAACAGTGACTTCTTCAAGGTCAGACCACTGACCTTGTCCACCAAGCCCAGAGAGCCAAGGCAGGGATGGCTAGAGGTAGAGTCATAGGGACAACTCAGCAGGGACCAAAGCTTCTCACACTGATTTATGAGATGGTCCCCACTGCAAGACTCCTGGGCTGCATGCCATTTGTCACTTCCCCAAGGAAGGTCCCAAAATGATGATCACAGCACATGGCCCCAACCCATGCACATACACAGAGCCTCCCATTAACTCTCAGGCCATCTGGTGCCAAACTCCCCAGGGCTCCCAGGCCCAGGCATCAGGTGCAAGGGCTGTGACAAGAGGTGACACGGAGCTGGGCTCCTTTTACCAGCAAGAGAGGAGTTTGTGCAATGCACTGAATCATAATTTAGAGGAAACACAGGTACACCAAACCCAGATCTGGAGAAGTGTGGGGCGTCCTTGGAGTTCAGCTCACCCCACATCAAGGGTCCACAGCAGTGCTGACCACCTGACCTTTCTGCAATGATGGGACTCTTCTAAATTGGCATTGTCCAACACCGTAGCCACTAGCTACATGTGGTTACTGAGCACTTGATGTGGCTAATGTGACTGAGGCACCAACTTTTCAATTTTAACTAATTTAAATTTAATTAGCTAGTGGTTACTATATTCGATAGCATAAGTAGAGAGCTTCTGGTGGTAGAACAGGGATGGATAACAGTAAAGTCACAGTTAATACATATATAGCACTTTCTATAGGCCAGAACCTGTTCTAGCCCTTTATGTATATTAACTCATTTAATTCTCACCAGGAACCTACAAGGTAGGTACCATGATTTTCTCCATTTATAGAATGAGAAAACTGAGGGACAAAGAGGTCAAGTAACTTGTCCAAGGTCACACAGCTAAAAGATGGTGGCTGGGAATTGAAGCCAGGCAGGCTGGACCCAGAGTCTCTTTCCTTAACCACCACACTAGACTATGTCCTGCTTTCCTGATCAATATCTGGGGCACGGTGCAATATAAACACATGCACAAGTGCACACACACAAGGTCTGAGCAAAGTACCTGAGCAAGGTACCAGCCCGAGAGTAGAAGCACAATTCTGCTCTGGAAGGGTGCCCAATTTTGATGGAAGAGACACCTCCCCACCCCATGACTTGGCAAGGCCCTAATCTAATGAATAAAATGCCAGCAGTGGCATCTGGAGCCTTGACTGAGTGAAAGAGACATGGGTCCCTGAATGACAGAGAAGCAGTTTGAAGGAGAAGCACAGCCGCTGCTCTAAGCACCTCCCAATCAGATGGAAGAGGTAGTGAAACTACCGAGGTTTAAGCTGGGGTTGCCGGGAATCTGAAGGGAAATGTCCTCTTGAACTGTCAGCTCCCTGACTCCAATTCAGCTGCTCCTCAAGCAGTTCTCGGGGCTCCTGAGAACTCCCGGGGGGCCGTCCCTGAGCCTCTCTGAAGGTGAAGGTTTGGAAAAAGTATGGGATCGCAGATGGATCACTTCTCCCCCACTCCAGGGTAGGGGAGCCCTGTTCCAGCTAATTAGGAAAATGCATTAAGAACACGACATCCAAATGGCCCCACAGTTCCCCACATCTCATTTGCATTGAGCTGTTGTTACCTTATTGATTACATTAAATTAGGAGATAGTCACACCGTCTGCAATGCAACAATTATCATCATCAAACCAATTAGTATCAAATGGGGATGTGGTCCTGTCGCTCCAGCTCCACACTCGGCTACTTCCCACACTGCCAGCCCAGGCTTATGAAATAATTGTGTTTCTATTGAAACAGCAGTAATAAGCAGAAATCCTCCCAAGAGACTCACCTCTCTCTCCATGGCTCTGCATCAGGATATCTTGTCACACAAGCGCAAGCAAATACAACTCGTATCTTTGGTAGCACAAGTCTCAGGGGAATGTTTTAAGAAAAAACTACCCCTAGCCATAGAAATCCTTGAATAATCAATCACAAAGTTTCATTCACAGATATGATCACACAAACCCCCACACCACACACAACCCACTCGTACACACTCATCATCCACACTCTCTCGCAACTAGAATATGCACAAAAAACGTGCTCAAGCCCACTCACATACAAGCACACAAGCCTCTTCATGAGCTTCATAAATACACACCCACCAGGACACCCACAAGCAAAAGCACACAACAAACTCACACAGACTCACACCCCCACACAAGCCTCTGTCACACAGTCACACCTTTCACACAAGCCTACACCCAGCACACCCACGTAGTCACACATAATTGTTCACCCAACAAAAACAAGCAAACTTATGCCAAACAGCCAGACACACAGTCATACACATAACACATTTGTACAAACTCACACACTCACCAACGCACAATGCCCCAACAACACACAAGCAAGCAAGCACGGGATGCAGAGCCATACGCACACACAACAGCAGACACACAATGCACTCCTCAGCCTCACGCACAGTCACACACAGTCACACACTCATGGGCATACCCCACCTTCAGGGACATTTTAGACAGAATCCAGGAGGCTGGCAGAAGGATCTCTAAGATCCTTTCTCATCCCTGCTGAGGCACAGAAACCTCATTCTCTGCCCACACTGACGCACGGCCAGCCCACATCTGGCACATCCATTCTCAATAGACCACATTGGCTTTGGGGTTCTCCATCTCAATGGAGAGGAACTGGGGGGGGGGGGGACAAGAGAGGGGAGGAGAGCAGACAACCAGAAGTGCTGAGTTTTTCTCTGAAGAGGCAACCTTTGGAGAGATGCCTCACCAGAAAGTTCTCACTGCATTGGTGTCTTAAGCCAATATTAGCAGGCAGCATTTACTGAACACTTACTCTCTGCCTGCCACAGGGCTTCTCACTCATTTATTGGGTAAATATGTCTTGCCTGCCTCCTGTGGGCCAGCTGCTGTTCTAGGCATTGGAGAGTCCACAGTGAACAAAGCACAGTCCCTGCTCTTGGGACACTTACACTCTAGAGGGGAGAGACAAACAGTAATGTAACGAACCACTACCTAGAATGCCAAGAGCTAGGAAGAAAAATAAAGCAGACAAAGAGGCTAGAGTGCGAAGTGCTATTTTAGATAAGGGGATCAGAAAAGGCCCTCTGATGAGGTGACATTTGAGCAGAGAACTGCAGGAAGGAGGGGTAAGCCGTGCAAAATATCTGGGAGAAAAGCATGCCAGACAGTGGGTAGTCAGTGCAAAGGGCCTGCAGCAGGCACATGGTGGCATTTCTCAGAGCAGCTAAGTAGCCGGCATAGCCGGAGAGACTAAGCTAGGGCCATGCAGGGAGGCATTACCCAATTCAGGTGCTTGCTGTCATTTAACCTGCACAGCTCTGTAGGATGACTATTATCCTCTCCAGTTTATAGATGAGAAAACCAAGGCTCAGAGAGGTAACGTGACACTGCCAAGTCACACACTCTTAAGATAGTCAACAGAGACACACACATGGGTTTTCCCATTACAAGGCGATCTTACAACTCCAGCCCCTCTCCTGACATCATGTGCCCCCTCTTCTGTCAGGCTGCGCCTGGGTCTGTTAACATAAAATCATGTTCAGCTCACACTCAGCATGGTCATCAAAGTCACAACTGGGCTATTAATTCATTGCGAGCGCTTTCATTACACGCATTATTACTACATACACGATTACGGTCATTAGCGGAGCTTACAACTGCGAACACCATTAATAACTCCTAACTCTTTCCACCACCACTAATGCGCCCTTTGGAAGTTCTCTTTCACAATCACAGGGGGTCAGGGAGGGACTCTGATGGGTGCTGGGGAAATACCCTTCTTGCCTGTGGGTGGAGCCTCTGAATTCTCCATTGTCGGCCCCCAGCTCCCTGCAGCTGCCCCTTTACCCTCCCCAGGGAGACAGCCACAGCTCCATCCATCCCAGACTTTCCTCTTCAATGTTGGCCTCTGCTGCCTGGAGCAGCTTTGATTCACTAGCTTCTTTGGGTATGAGAGGAAGAGAGGGCAAGTAAAATCCTATAACATGCAGAGAACTCTATGTTGACTGTAGATCATCATAATTTGAGTTCCAGTATTAGGCAGGAAGGAAGGCAAACCCTTAGAAAGAAAAGACAGCAGAGGTTCAGAGGCTTTGCCAGAATCACCTCCAAGTCTAGGCTGAAAGAAGATTGAGAAATAAACTATTGTCGTGTCTGGAGCTATGAAGCCAGTGCTAAGATGAAAACACTTTCTCATTTCATCTTCACAACTCCATAAAGAGAAGAATCATTGTGAGCATTTTATAGATGAAGAAGCTGTGGCTCAGAGATGTTAAGCCTCTTGCCTGAGGTTGCACAGCTAGTCAGTGGCAGAGCTGGGATTTGAACCCAGGTCGATTTGACATCACAGGCCACATTCTTTGAATTAAGTTCTCCTCAGCAACCACCTTGCCTAAGTGGCCCAGATCAGGGAGGTAGAAGAGGAACAGAGGAGGGTCACGGTGTGTCCAGCTGACTCCCTGTTCAGCCATACCCTTCAGCAGGCGCACGTGGGGAGTGGACATAGGAGAACTGGAGGGAGCAAAGGAAAACTGGAAGGAGGGAAGGAGAAGAAAGAGGGGATTGGAGAAGAAAAAAAGGAGGAGCTAAAGAAAAGACGTAGGAATAAAGAAGGTGACAGAGGATGAGGCCCCCACCCACATACCCGGCTAGCCCCATCCCCGCCACAACTCCATCCCTTGCAACTTACCTGCATCTGCCACCCATGCTCCTTAATCTGTATTCTAATATATGGCTATATGGCAAGAATTAGACTGCCCATTTCACAGAAGAAAAAACTGAGATCCAGAGGTCTTGGCAGGACCTTCTCTGCACCAGGTGCTGTACATGCATTATCTCAATTTAATCTTCATAGTAACCCTTTTCACAGAGGCTCATTAAGTTAGCAGCCACACAAAACCATCCCCCCTTCTCCACATACATGCACGATCACATCTCCATGCCCCTGCCTAAAAGGTTCTCCCCATCCCTACTCCCCAATTCATTGGCAAACTCCTTCAAGATTTGACACAAATATCACCACCACCTCCATAAAGCCCCCTGTGGTGCCCTGGACCTATTTACCCAGAAAAGCATGTCCTTAATCTTCAACCATTCCTGTGGGTGTGAACCCATTGTAGATGGGACTTTTTGAGGATGTTATTTTAGTTAAGGTGTGGCCAGCTGAATCAGGTTGGGCTTTAATCCAGATTACTGGAGGCCTTTATAAACAGAATGAAATGCAGACAGATAAATAAAGCCACAGGAGAAGCAAGAGCCAGAAGTCAACAAAACTGGAAGAGAAGAGAGAGGCCATCACCATGTGTTGGAAAAGCCAAGGAGCCCCAAGGACCACAAGCAGCCAGCCCCAGAAAGCCACGGTCTTAGTTTTGGACTTCTAGCCTCAAAATCAGTAAGCCAATAAATCCCATTGTTTAAGCCAACTCATTGTAGGGTGTTTGTTTGAGAGCATCATCTCGCTGATGCCTCAATTTTTGGATATCCAGCCTCAAAATCGGTGAGCCAATAAATCCCACTGTTGAAGCCAACCCATTGTATGGTGTTTGTTTTAGCACCTGGGAAATTAATGCACCACCCATGGCTCTCCCAGGCAGCATGAGTTGAGTTATACACAACTGTGTGAAAAGTTCATTTTCTCCCCCCCTCTCCCTCATTCCTTTCTCCCTGAGGTCACAACAGATGCTGCATATCCTTTCATATGATTTTCTAGACCCATACAGACACAAAACATATGGGCACTTTTTCTTTTTATTTCTTTCTATTTATTTAATTTTTTAAAAATAGGATTCACATTACTCGGAACTTGCTTTGTTTGCTTAATATATCATGGGCAAGACTCCAGGTCAGTGCATCTGGACATAACTCCCTCTCTAGCAGCTGAGAGCATAACTAAGCCAGGAGTCATTTAACCATTTCCCTCTTGCCGGATGTTCAGTTGTTTCATTTTCATCACTACAAACAGTGCTATGAAAAGTGTCCTTGTGCGTTTATCCTTATATTCAGATGCTTTTATTCCCAGAGATTGTCAAAAGAGAGGTTTGTGGCTCACAGAGTGTTCGTACTTTAAATCCGAATTGCTACTGCGGGTTTTGTTCCTAAATGTTTACAACAATTCTCACTCCCCAGTGATGTACACAAGAGCCCTCTCCCCACACTGTAGCCAGCACTGTACGCTCTCCATCTTTTTCATTCTTCCCAAATGACAGACAACAGTGTTGTGAGGTTTAAATATAAACCACAGTGCAATACAGTGTCCAGCACAAAGAAGGACTTGGACAATGTCAGCCATTTAGATATCTATGACATCACTTTATTATCACACATCTTAGGAAAGCCTGGAAGACATGATGCCTTCTAGGTTCAGGCGATGGTATTTTTTTAAGTAGACCTGAATTCTTATCCACCTTTCCTGACCAGCTGTGTGACTCTCAGTTAGTCAGTCACCTAACCTCCCAATACCTCAGTTGTTTCATCTGTAAAATGGGGAGTGAGTGCTGCTCTCTCTCCTTCATGAGGCAGTAACAGAATTCAAGTTCATGAATGTGAAATCACCTTGAAAACAGGTGTGGGGGATATGATACCAGTCCCACCAGTGATCTCTGGGTGATGACCAAGAGGCTACTTCTTAGGAGTCAGAGAAGAGAGGAGGTGACCCTTAGCCCTTGACCCTTCAACCAGGGTGTTCCCACTCCGGGAATCCTCGGGGAAGAGGCAGATAGATGGATATCTGAATGGGGCCATCTAAAGGTCCCCAAAAGAATCTCCTCCTACCTGGGAAAGTCACCTAACCCGGAAGCTATGGTCAGCTGCCTGAACTTTCACCTTAGAGAGCCCTTCCTCACTACAGCACTCCCCGGAGGATCGGAGGATCGCACCCACCCCCAGGACTTCAGATATTGTTTGCCAAACACTTCCCGAGCACTTGCTCTATGCTCCAAACTCCACACGTGGTACCTGATGAGCAACTCGGTGCCGACACTTCTGAAGCCACCTCTCCAGCTCTGACCCCGTTCCCAGATTCAGACCTGCCATCCCTCTACCAGAAATCTCGCCCTCAACATCCCGCAGGCATCTCAAGCTCAGCGTACCCCATAGTGAGCTCATCAGCCTCCTCTACAAACCTGCTCCTCCCTTCCCCCCTCCCCCACCTCTAGGCCTGGTCTCCCAATCCTCCTGATACCAAAGCCTCAGCATTCACCCATGAAGGGGGAGCAGGGAGTCCCTCTCTCTCACCACCTGCAATGCACCACTTACCTAGCCTTATAAATTCAGGAGTCCCTCTCCACCTCCCACCTAGGGCCAGGACCAGGGTGAGGTAAGTGAGGCAATATTTAAGGAGACACTCTCAGGTTTGCTCAGGGTAGGTGCCTCCTTAAATTTTGTGTGCCATAGTCCTGGTGTTATCCCCACCCTCAGCTGCAAGACTAGCTTAGGCTACTCCTCTCTCCTGTGACTATGGCAGCACTCAGCCCCTTACCTGGTCTTCCTGCCTCCCCACTTTCCCCGCCAATCATCTTCTTCCCTGCAGCCAGGTTCATCTTCCCAGGTCCCAGCATTGCTCTGCTCAAGAACTGTCAGGGACTCCCCGTCACTACTGAATCAAGTGCCACATCTTGCATTCACACAGAAGGTGCCGGCCACCACGCTGCGACAACCGTCTTCTATTGAAACTATCCTGCTTCCAGCTCAGGGAAAAGTGCTGGGCTTCTCTTTACATAGAGCTGACATGTGATTGGACCATGAAGGAGCACCTGACACAGGGGCAGTCCACCCATAGGTGACCTAATAATCTAATAACACAAAATGTTCTACAAAGAGACAAGAGTCATCAGCTGAACCAATCAGATTTCTTCTCTTAGGATTTTGAAAGAGCAGAATAAAGACAATTGGCCAGTTGATAGCAAGGATTGAGCCTGAGTCGTGTTCAAAGAGGGAGAATCCATCTGGCTCCCTGAAGCTCCCTCAAGCACCATCTAAAACCCAGAGTCTGCCTCAGTTTCCCATGAGCTCCAGCCCTATGACAGCTCCTTTTGTTGGATGCCCATAAAAAGAGCCAATATCATATCACTAGGGTCTAACTTAAGCCAAAGCATCCAAGGTTCTTGGCAATACAGCTCTGCTCAGGGCCTTGGCTGCAAGTAACAGAAAGCAACTGGAGCTGACATATAGGAGCCTTTTACTACAAAAATACAGGGATTTGGGGGACGGATGTGGCTCAACTGGTTGGGCATCCGTCTCCCATATGGAGGGACCCGGGTTCGCTCCCCAGGACCTCCCGGTAAAAAAAAAAAAAAAATACAGGGATTTTCATGGAAGAGACTGGAACTAAAGCACAGCGGCCACCAAGAGGCAGTCTCTCTCTCTTCCCCTTCTGCAGTCTACCTGCCCACTTCCAGCTTCCCAGTAACAGAATCGATCACCCACAGGGACTAACTCTGCCCTCCCACAGTCCCAGTCCTAAATTTTCAGAAAAGAGAATCTGATTGACCCCATTTGGGTCAGGTATCTATTCAGCCATGAACCAGGGTTGTGGCAATTTGAGATTATTTATGAATCCCAAAAAGAGAAGATTATATTTGTAAACTAATCTGTTCCTCTGCATATGATACGCTTCGATTGGATTAAATTCAAAGGATTTAAGTTTACTTGATAAAATCAATTTAGGGCTTTTGATTCGACCACATCAGTAGGACGTGACTCAGGTTGAGTCCCCACCCCCTTGGTGGGCTGATATAAATGGACACTTACTCAAAAAGACACACCAGAAGGAAGAGAGCTCTGTCATGTTCAGCTGACCTTGGGAAGACAGCTGAGATTGATATAGGAAGCCCTGAGAGACGAGCCCTAACCAGGAGAGGGAGAGGACTGGAAGCCCAGAGGGAAAGGAGAAATCAGGCAGAGATCAGCGACCATCTTGCTTCAACATGTGGCAACTGACTGGTGAGAAAGCAAACTTTGAGTTGACTCTTTAGGGCTTTGTAACTGTGCGTTTTACCCCAAATAAATACCCTTTATAAAAGCCAACAGACTTCTGGCACTTTGCATCCCTTTGGCTGACTAACATGGCCATGAACCAGGGTCCAGCTCACGAGGGGGACCCACGGCTGCTGAGCCCGAGTTCTTCCTTTAGATTAGCCACTGCTCTTTCCCCCATGGTCCCCACCCAGGGCCGTGTCCTTGTTGAGGTGGTGGGAGCCAGAGATGAGGCCCTGCCTTTCCAGAGCACACCATCCAGCTCATCCACCCAGGCCTGGCACTGGCCGGGGAAGGCCAGCTCCCACCAAGCCCAGGGCAGGAGACAGCCATCGGGGCAGGGATGCAGACCTCTAGAACAACCAGCTCCCGCTGCAGCCCCCGAGGTTGGCTGTGCCATTCACACACCCACGGGAAAAGGGGCATCCGACGCCTCTGTGCAGCTCCAAAAAGCTGGCACCATCTCACACCCACAAATGATAATCATGATTTTCTATAATTATTATTTGTGTATTTTGCATAATTGTCATAATTATTATCATCAGTTCGTCAGCCTCCCATCCCAGCGTGCTCTCCAGCGTCCTCAGCCCTGAAACCTGATCGTGTGGGGCACCAGTTCCTGCCTCTGCTTCCCCCACAAGAGCCGGCTCTCAGGGGTCCCTTCAGGATATAGGATGGGACGCTCCAAAGGGTTCTTCTGCCCTTCCTGAATGTTCCTGGGCCTCGATGCTCACTCTGTGCTGGCGAGGAGTGTCTCTGGCCACAAAGGAGCTGCGTGCTCATTCTAGTAAGAGAAATAAAGCCTCCCTGCTCCCCTCCAACCAACAGTGTGCTGAAACCGGCTTGTACTGCCTCAGCAGAGCCCGCTTGAAATCGGCCATAGTGGGAGTATTTACACCACAGCAAACGACAAGGGGGGCCCTTTTCCCAGACAGCCAGGTGTTAAGTATTTACCAGCACACCCTCAACCACCTGCGCTCCTCAGCGAGGGTGCTCTTTCAGGACTGCCGTATAATGGTGTCAATCTCCTTCAACGGCTCTGCATAACCCATCGGCAAAGTCCAAACTCTTAAATCCAAGGCCTCCAAAGCCCTGCATGAGCGGGCTGCAGCCCGTCTCCAGGGCTCCCTCCCCTGCCACCTGCCCACAACCTTCCAGATCCCTCTATGGCCCAGAGAACTGATCTCCAGGCCCCAGTCTCTGGCCTCCAATCTCCACTCCACGCCACCTCTGCCTGAAACACCTCCACCTGCCGCCCTACCCCGTTCATCCCACTGCGTTCTGGGAAAGCTGCCTTGGCTCCCTTAGGAACCCTTGCTTGATGCTCCTGGTACCTGCTTTCTCATTGCAGCACTTTGTATTTTAATCGTGTGTCTACCTTGCAGCCCCCACTAAACTACAAGCTCCATAGGGCAGGAATCAAGACTAACTTGCTCATTATTTTACCTTCAGCATCTGATATAGAATCTGCAACCCAATACAGGTTGTGGCCAGTGCCCTCACTTGGGTGGGGGGCAGAGTCAGAGTAGAACAAGATGCTTCTGACTGACGCATCGGGATGGTTGTCCTGGACACATACCCAGGGAGAGATGCCAGGTGACACATCAGCAGGGCAATACCATCAACTCAGGGCTCAGGAGCTCAGCAGCCCCATCACTCCTTGCACCAACTCTCCACTCTGCCCTCTCCACGGGGCACTCTCACCAATGGGGTCCCCCTTGGTGCTCCTACTTGGGTGGGAGTCAACTTTATGCTATTTGTGGTACAGGAATCCCCACCCTCCAGCCCTCTTGAACACACACACAGACGCCTCCGAGACTGGCTGAGGCTGAGTGTCCCTTATCCCTGGAGGAAGGGCTGGAACGAGGCTCAGTGTTAGACTGTCAAATGGATTTGAAACAGGGGGAAAATGTGGCTTTCTTGCACACCTAATTACGCAAGCTGAGATTCCTATATAATAACTTACACTTATTGAGAACCATCAAGGAGGAAAACAAAGACAAGCAGAGCTAAATTAAATAATAATAATTAATAATAATAATAACTTGAGTGTTTAACTTGTGAGGCAAGGGTACCTACCCGAGTAAAGATATTCATCAAGCAGTTTGCTGAAGGGAAAAACTCAGGGGGGTTATGAATGCTAGAAGGAGAGGCAGATGATGATGGTTATGTTGCTTAAGGATGAAAAGTCGCACTCTGCGTGGACCAGGATGTTTGAGTTCATTGGTCTGTGCACGGTTTTGGACAAGTCTCATTGCTCATAGGTCTGAAAAGTCTCCAGTTCAGTCCAGGAAGGGTCTGGCACACATGGTGACACACAGCTTCAGGTTTTTTTGGTTTTGTTTTGTTTTATTTTTTTAGGCAAGGGAAGAATTTATTAAGAAACAAAAAAAGAAAAACAGTACACAACCTTAGACAGTTTTGCAGGTGTGCTACAGGGTGAGATGCACACGTGGGGCCCCAGGTTAGGCCTTTTTAAGACCTTTCCTTCTCCCCCTTCCTAATGTCGGGGAGGGGCCCCAGCTGTTTGTTCTTCTGAGTGGTTGCCTTACAATCCCTGCCTGTTAGCTCTCAGGGGATCAATGGGAGGCCTATTTGGAGTTATCTGGGGCATCCACTTGACCCTAGAAAGTGTTCCAAATGGGATCTCATGGCCAGGGTCCCAGTGGGGTCTTTCTGGCTTTGTTCTTGGTAGCAGGGAGTTTCCAGGCAGGGTCTCACGGCCATATTCTCTGCTGGGTCCCAGCCACCTTCCCTCTTTCCCTATATTAACCTGCCTCAACTCCCTCCTTAGAGAGTTTACACCCTTATTCTAGAGGGGGAGCTGAAGGGCGATGGTCATTCTTCTGTAGCTGCTTCCTGACAGAGCCTTCAGTGTTTTTTTTGTTGTTTGTTTGTTTTTGTTTTTTAAAGATTTATTTATTTATTTTATCCATTTTAACCAAACCCCCTTCCCCATTTGCTGTTTTGTGTCCATTCACTGAGCAATTCTCTGTGTCTGTTTCCTGCCATCTCTTCTCAACCTCCAGTCTTCACCAGGATTCGATCCTGGAGACTTCCAATGCAGGAGACAGTTATTCTGCCACCTGCGCCACCTCGGCTCCTGGCTTCTGCAGCTTTCGGAGCATCTCATCTTGTCTCTCCCCTGTTACGTCATCATCCTGCTGCATGGCTCCCAGGGCCCGACGGCTGAGCAGCACACAGAGCCTGGCAGCCCATGCACCTTCTATATATATTTTTTTATTTTACCGGGAGGTCCCGGGGACCGAACCCAGGTCCCTCTATATGGCAGACAGACGCCCAACCAGTTGAGCCACATCTGCCCCCAGAGCCTTCAGTTTTTATAGCTCCCAAGCAAATGCTACTGAAAGTAGACATTTTCCCCTATACAATGCTAACATTTAAGGACTTTGCATCCCCAGCATCAGATTACCAGTGCTCAGACCCCAGTTAAGATCTTGAGCAGGTCAATACCTCATTTCCTCCTCTGTAAAATGGGAATACTAAGAGTATCTGCCACATGGGGTTGTTATGGGAGTTACAGGCATTCTGATGGGGAGAGCCTTTGGAGCAGTGCTTAGATAGAAAGTGCTCTTTCAAAGTTGACTCATCATTTTCTCATTTAATCTTGGCATCAGTACTACAAGGAAGATCCTATTATTATCTCCACTTGACCAATGAAGCATAGAGAGGTACAATGACTTGCCTGCTGCCCACTTCCCACCACACCCTTGCCTGCCATCACCGCTGCACCACAGGGGCTAAAATGTGGCCATGAAGCACCAAGACCCTGGAGAGGCCCCTCTGTTCATGGCCATTATCCAGCAATGATTGCTGCCAAAGCACTCCCCATCCCTGCCCCAGGACTCCTTCAGCTTCCCCAGCCTACTTGGCAAGAAAGGAAACCACATGGTCCCTTGGAAATCCTACCTCCTCCAAGGCCCAGCCAGGGACCAGGCACGAAGCCTGGAACTCCCAGACCAACAACCCCTCCCAGTCACTTGAGTCTCTAAATCACCCTTTTAGTCCGAGGGAATCCCTCCCTCTCTTTCACTTTCCTCTCAACTTCCCCTCAAGGACAACCAACTTAAGCCCCTGGAAAGGTTCTGGTTTCAGGGAGACAAAACACAAACAGAGGAGTGTCCTTCAGATATCTTTTCTCCCTGCCCAGTCAGCTGCAAACCTCCCCCAGACGCGAGGAAGCTCAGAGTAGCTGCTAGCCTGAGCAGAAGAAAGGGAGAGAAAATGTCAGACTCACTGATCGTCACCCACCAGGCGGTGGGTGGTCACGGGAACTCAGGCCCAGGGTGCATCCCCTGGAAGTTGGAGCCCAACCCGGAGGTACTAGGCAGACCTGGGGACATCCCTGAGATAGCCCCAAAGGAACCCACAGTCTGGTGGGGACACAACTCCCTATCCCGGAGCTGACCATTACTATGTTAGGTGCAGAGCTTCACGGAGTAATGGTTTGAGGCCATAAATTATGCCAGAAGTGGCAGCAAAGACTTCCAGAGAGGGAAGGTGGGTGAGGCAGGGCACCAGACCTGAGGGGTAAGTGGCCCAGCAGAGAAAAGAGCTGGAAGCTGGAAACTGGTATCCAAGGAAATAGGTGGCCTTAGCAGAGGGCATGAAAGGGAACAGGGGTCAGGGGGAGTTGGAGAGAGACAGTTAAGAGTCAGGTGTGGGGAGCCTTGGGTGCCTGGCTGAGAAGCCAGGCCTTCACCCTGGAGGCAGTGGGGTGTCACTGAAGGGTTTTCAGTAGGGAGAATGTGCTCAGAGCTGAATTTTAGAAAAAGCCTCCTGGCTGCAGTGTGGGGCATGGATAAGAGGGGAAGGAAAGAAGGTGCAGAAGAAGGGGGAGCAGAGGCAGAGACGCCAGACCAGAAGCCATCGCCATAGCTCAGATGGTGAGGGCCCAGGTCGGGGGTAGGGAAGAGAACTAGGGTGGCAGCCCCAGACAGGCCTGCCAGGGGCCAGGGCAAAGTCATGCAAACTGCCATCTGTCTGTCCCTCCAGTAACTGAAAGGTCTATTCCCTTCCAGGCCACAGACAGGACACTGTGGTACCCCAAGGCCAGCATGGTGGGAGCAGCAGCAGGGGGGAGCCCAGCACCTCTCGGCTGCAGCCCTAGACCAGGGGCACAGCCTGAGAAGGGCCTGGGGAGGCAGCCTAGGGAGGCCTGCCCAAGGGTGAGCTGACTCCAAAGCTACATGGGAGGACCGAGACCTTGAACCTGCCCAGGAACCCCATTCATAGGCATACATACACACAATACACTACACACCCCACACATACAGGCACCCCTGGTCACCCCACCCAGTGGAAGATGTATATACCACAAACACACGCATGATGCCTGTCTCCCCCACACTTCACAGCCCATCCAGCCCAATACCCCATTGTACCAGCCACCCCCTTCCCCTGGCAAGTGATCCCACCCACACAAAATCCATTGTCCACCGCACCTGAAACATGCAGACTTCATATACTCAGTCTAATGCACACCCCCACCCAGACACACACCTCATTCACCAACCACACCAAACACAATGCATGCTCCATGCACACGAACATCGACTGTACCACTAAAGCACACAAGCAACACACAAACCCAGTACACACCACCCACCCTTTGTACATATAAACTTGGCCTGCCGCACCACAAACATACATGCAGGTGCCCACACACACACACCACCCAGTACACAAAATGCACACCACTCAACCAAAGGCTGAGTGAGGCCAAGGGCTGAGGGGGGTTGAAATCCCACCCAAACTCTGCTCCCAAAGCCGTGTGTCCACAGGGCTGGGGCTGCCTGGACAGACGGCTTTTCCTAATTCTCAAAAAGGCAGTATATAGGCCTTGCAGAACGAGCTGAAATTCTTAAGCTGAATAATGCCTGATAGAGTCTTGTCTTTGTAACCACATCTTTCTAAGTTAACCCCTTCCCCAGAGTGAGTGGCAATGCACCTCCAATTATAAACGACAGGAAAACTCTGATATCAAAGGCAACTCAAAGTTAAAATGTATGTTATGCTCCGTGCATGCAATAAATCTCTTTTTTTTTCCCATAAGCAGATACACCTTTTTAACTAACAGAATATCAGACACCCCTCTCCATTAAATAAATTTTGGCCAAATATTTAAAGAATACTGATACAATAATCGGCCCGCCTAGAGGTCCTCGTGTCTCCATCTGGCCCTGCTTAGCTCAGGTACCTCCTACGCCTTTCCAGGACGGTGGGTGGGGAGGGGACCAGGGCCTGGCGCACCCTCAGGGTCACAGTGCCCTGGGCTGGCTGCACCAACCTCGAGGAGGTTCCCACCAGCAAGACAGGCCGCCCGCCTGGGGGCCAAAACTGTGCCCGGAGGGGCTGCGCTGGCTTTTTCTAAGCCCACACTTGACTCTGTCCACACAAAGCTCACCTGTGTGATCCTTGGGAAGGCTGCACGGGAGCAGCATATCCATCAGACTGGAAGGAGAGGAAGCAAGAAGAAAAACCCTTCAGACGGCTGGAACTGCAAACCCGTCACTGGCTCCGAAAGACCCGAGAACACGGGCACACCCAGGCGAGGCCAGAGACAGCCACACGGCGAAACGCTGGCCACAGAGACATGGTGTACACAGAGACACACGTGCAGGCACAGGGACACACGTGTACAGAGACGTGTACACAGAGACACACACACAGGCACAGGGACACACGTGTACAGAGACGTGTACACAGACACACGTGTACACAGGGATGGGTCACAGCCGTGAGCACGGAGCCACACACGTGTACCCCAACACATACGCTCAGGCGCAGACGCCATTACTCAGGCAAAAAGCCTGCAGGCCATGCAGACAGAACAGCCCCCAGGTTCCTGCGCGTGCCCCTCTCTCAGCCCCAAGGCGTCCTGTCAGAAGCAAAGGGCCCTGCGACCCAGTCCTGTGACTGTCATGGTCACGAGGTGTAAGTGACTCAGACCTACCGCACAGGAGGGAAAAGAGGGCCCTGAGCTGGGTCCGTTCTTGCTCTCAAATCCCTGCAGCCAGGTAAGTCAGGGGGCATTAGAATCACCAAGGGAGAATTTTCAAATGACCGATGCCTGGGCCCCACCCCCGACATTCCCATCCAGCTGGCCCGCGGTAGGCATCAAGCCTGGGAGGGCTTCTAACACCCCGCAGGTGAGTCTAACGTATTTCTAGGCTTGAAAATTACTGACGTCCCCCCGACCCCCGGCAGCTGGCCTCTGGTCCCGAGGGTCCCTGTATCCTCGGTCTCGGCAGGACTCCCTCACAGACGAGGCCCTGAGGGTGTGAAGGTGCCCTTCCCGCCCCAACACCCTGGGTCCGAGTCCCCGCAGCGCAGCCGGCGGCTTGGCGGGGGTGGGCGTGCCCGTCCGCGCACTGCGGCTGCCCCCTGCTGGCCAGCGCCGGCCGTGCCCCGCTGCCTCCGCGGCCCCGGGCTGAGGTGCTGGGGGAACCGCCAGGGCAGGGGCCTGGAGAGAGGTCGCCAAACCCTCAGCTCTGCGCCCTCCTGCTGTGCCCCAGCCCCCACCACCCCCCCCCACACACACACACACACACCCTGCTCGGGCCTGGGCGAGCAGAGTCGCCCAGTACCAATCAATAGCCTGAAAGCTGACCTAGGCGGCCAGGGCTGGCAGCTGGGGCCAGAGAGAAAGTGAGGAAGGCAACAGGGGAGGTGCCTTCCATCCTGTCCTTTATGAGAATTCCCTGTTTATGTGTCTGCTCCCCACACCAGACTGGGAGTTTCCAAGGGCAGGGGCCAGGGGCCTGGAATCAATGAAGGAAGGAAGCCCTCTCCTGCCCAGTCCGTTGGGAGCTCTCCCTCCTCTGGTTCCACCACACCCATGAGCAGAGTCCCTCACTCAGAGGAGCAATTCCTGGGGCAAGAAAGAGAATAAGAGTAATTAAAACACTAATAATACACTTATTGAGTGCCAAATGTATATTCTGTTTCAAGTGCTGTACATATATTAGTTCATTTCACCCTCACAATAATATTACCTACATTTTAGAGTGGAGAAAACTAAGGCACAGAGAGTTTAAGTAACTTGCCTGAACTCACACAGCCAGTAAGTCCAGAGATGGGATTCTGCCCAGGAGTCCACTCCAGAGGCCACACTGTTCACCACACTTCCCATACCAGGGAAGAGAATGTTGGCTGAGAACCTGTGTCCACTCTGGGCCCAGGCCTCCTGGGGGCCTCCTGTGGAATGCTGGAAGGGCTTTTCCAGGGGAGGCCAGGCAGCTCTCCCCATTCCACAGCTCTAGGGCCGCAGCTTCTTTCACTTCCTTCTTAATTTTTCTGACAAGAACAGATGCCACTGCAGCTGACAACCAGCCTGTCGGTGTGAACGGGAAGGCAGATGCAGCCCTTGTTTGTCTGGTGAGAAAATAGAATTGGACAAGTAGGCAGCTGAGCTTCAGGAGACCCGGAGGATCCCAGGGCCGTGGCAGGAGTGGGAAGGCTCCTGGCAGGGACGGGGACCGGACTGGGGACCCAAGATGCCCAAAAATCCTTGGGTACAACCCCTGCGTCTAGTACTCCCTCCCTCCCTCCCTCCCTTCTTCCCTTCCTTCCTTCTTTCCTTCTTTCTTTCCTTCCTTCCCTCCTTTCTTTCCTTCCTTTTCTCCTTCCTTCCTTCCTTCCCTCCTTCCTTTCATTTTTCCTTCTATCCAGGCTTGTTGAGCAGCTACCGTGAACCTGCCCCCTGCCGAATACTGGAAACACAAGGATGAAGCAGTCACTACCCATGCCCACAAGGAGCTCCCAGACTGGAGAAACAGACAGAGACAGAAGGTTGAAGTCTGGCATTGAGTGCTCTGATGGAGCTGAACTCTAAGGCCCAGATGTCTGGGTTCCAGTAAGCTTCTGCCTCTTGCAAGCTGTGTGAATTGCACAAGGTACCTAAGTTCCTCATCTGCAGAATGGGATGCTAATGACACCCACACCTTGGGCTCGTTAGAAGAATTAAACAAGTTAATACCTATGAAGCACTTCAAAACAGCATCTGGCACACAGTAAGCTCCTTCTCCCCATGTCCAGCAACATGGGAATAATAGCCCCTCACAATCCCCACGGGGCCTTTTGCTCCTCTTGGTTGCCCTTACTCCTGTATTGTTCCTTGAACCCCCTCATAACCCAAAAGTGCCCCCCTGAGATCTAACTGCCATTCGTTCTGTTGCAAGGCTCTTCTTATGATCCACAGCAGATATTAGCATGTACTGGGCTCCACACTGAGCTCACCCCCACCTCTGCCTTAGCCTGCTGGAAGGGGACCCTGATGACTCTGAGACCCAGTCTTGAAAGGGGGTAAGACCTGCTGGAGTGAAACAGCTCTCTTCCCCCAAATCAGATGTGTCTGCCTCACCTGTTACACAGGTCTGGGGTGGTAAGTGACACCCCTGACCAGAAGGCTGCCCCACAGCTGGCTTTTTGGTTAGACAGTTCTTCCTGACAGCTGGCCTCAGACTCTCCAGCTGCAGAGCCAACGGTCATGTTCCAATAGAGGAGAGGACAGTTGGGAATTATTTGCCAGAGGATGTTCTTTCTGACTCAGTCCAGCAGCCTACAATCCCAGGTAGCAAAGTAACAAGACCAAGTAGTTGGGGCACACTTTGGTCTTAGCAAGCCCCTCATATAGGAACTCACAGCTTCTGGTAAATCAAATAGCAGAGTAAGATGCTCCAGGGTACAGTTCCCCCACAGAATCTTTGAACAACTAGCAACATCTGGCAGAGCCATGTTCCTCAAAACTACACAAAACAGGTATAGGGTTGCAGTAACTGGGCAGACATCAGATCAAGAAAATGAGCTTTAAAAAATGGTAAGAAAAGTTCATGGTGCCTTGCTGGTCCCTCCTCCAACCCCTCCCTGGCACAGTGTTGAGCCAGCCTGTGCTCCCATTGTGGGTCCCTGGCCCTATTCAGGAGGGAGAAGAATAACTCCTATGCACATATTGGGATGCCTCTATGTTAGTGCCAGTCTATTGGGTGGCAGCCTGAAAGACTCAACCAGGAGGCTCCTCTGGGGCTTGCCCTCCCAGAACAGTCCTGCAGGCAGAAGCAGCTTGAAGACAGCTAAAACAATGTAAGAAGTAATTAAGTCAAAGTATCTGGGGCATAAGATTGCCTGATTTAAGTCATATAATAGAGTACTTAGAAGTAGAAAAAGTCTATTTCACTGAGAATAGAAGGGGCATTCAAATTCTTGTAAATGGGGCAATTCCTAAGGCTACCAGTAAGCACAAGTCCAAGACAAGACACAGACTCAAAAAGGATGGAGAGGACCCTTTACTTCACATTTGCCTCGAGCTGATCTTCTTTATAGGAGGCTAACCTTGAAAGGAGTGCACCAGCCAATACAGAGCAGATTTGCAAAGACAGCAAAAGGTGGTTTTTGGATTGGTTTGTTTGTTTTTGTTAGCTCCTAGCACTCAGATCCCAACTTAAGGAATAGACAGATCAGGGACTAAACCCAGAGTTAACACTTTAAAATATAAAAATGCACAGTGTACAACAAAAGATTACAAACCAAGAAACAGGAAATGATGACCCATCCAAAGGAACAAGATAAAAATCCAGAAGCCATCAACAAAGAAGACTAGACTTTGGACATACTGGGGAAAGACTTCTAAAAACACTGATCCTCAATATGCTCAAGGAATTAAAGGAAAACACAGAGAAACAAATAAAAGATGTCAGGAAACCAATGAATGAACAATATGAGACTCTCAATAAATAAATAAAAATTTTAAAGGAACCAAACAGAAATTCTGTATTGAAGACCACAATAGGTGAAATGAAAATTTCCTTAGAGGATTTCAACAGTAGTTTGAAGCTGGTAGAAGAAAGAATCAGTCAACTTGAAGACAAGACAATTGAAATGATTCAGGCTTGAGGACCAGAAAGAAAAAAGTGAACAGAGCTTAGTGAGACCAGTGGGACACCATCATGCTACCAATCTATGCATCATGGAAGTCCTGGAAGGAGGAAAAAGAAAGGGATAAAAGGAATATTCAAAGAAATGATGGCAGAAAATTTCCCAAATTTAATGAAAGACATGAATATGCACACTCAAGAAACCAACAAACCCCAAACAGTATAACTCAAAGAGACCCATGCCCAGACACATAGTAGTCAAACTGTTGAATGCCAAAGACATTCTGCTAGAATGTCTGAAAACTGCTAGAAAAAAAAGCAACATGTTATGTACAAAAGAGTCCCAATAAAATTAAAGTGTCAATTTCTCATCAGCTGTGTGGAGAGAGTATGGTCTACAATGTGAACTATGGTCCATGCTTAGTGGCAAAGCAGGTGATGTGCCACATTAATGAAAGTTGTGGGGAGGAATGTAACATTTATGTAATCTAAGCATCTTTTAAAATAGGTGAGAAAGGAGTGGGATGAAATATTTGAAGTGCTAAAGACAATGATTGCCAACCAAGAATTTTATATATGTTGAGACTCTTTCAAAAATGAGAGTGAGATTAAGATATTCCCGATAAGGCCCCGGGTTCGGTTCCCGGGGCCTCCTGGTGAAGGCAAGCCCGCCCGCGCGGCGTGGTTAGTTGACCCAGCGAGCACAAGCAGCAAGGGGGGGATAAATGAATAAATAAATAAAATCTTTAAAATATATATATATATTCCCAGATAAACAAAAGCTGAGGGAGTTCATCACCACTGGACCTGCCCTACAAGCAATGCTAAAGGGAGTTCTTCTGACTGAAAGAAAAGGACAGGAGACAGTAGATCTAAGTAATATAAAGAAATAAAGACCTCCTCTTGAGGTAACAATATGGGTAATTATAAATTCCAGTATTATTGTATTGCATTTTTTATATGTAACTCCAGTTTTTACTTCTTACAAGTTCTAAAATGCAAATGCTTAACAGGTAATGAAAAGAAGGAGGAGCCAAGATGGCAGCAGAGTAAGGAGCTCCAAGAGTCAGCTCATCCTATAATGCAGTTAGTAATCACCCAGAGCTATCTAAATCACCTGTTTGGGGGACCCAGGAGACCAGAAGAGCACCCTGAAACATCCTTGGTAGAACAGAAGGGGGAGACTGCCCATCTGTGTGAAGATTCATGAGTAGAGCACTCCATGCTGTGGAAGCCAGACCCCATGCCCCATTGGCAGCTCAAGCCGCCTTGCTTGCCATTCCCTGGCTGGAGTTGGAAGCTCCATTTCCCAAAAATAAGGGAGGAAAAGACAGTCAGGCACAGATTTCAGCTACAGATTAGTAAATTCGGCTGGCTGAAGTCCAGTCCTAAGACCAGCTAAAGTTTGGACATTTCCATGTCAGGAAAGAGGCTGATAGCCTCCGTTTTAACACTGCCCCTGGCACGAGGGAAAGTAGGGCTGATTGAAAATCACAGTGAAGGTAGGGACTGACTTCTTTCCACCCAAGTTGGATTGCAGCCACAGCCTAGGAACCAGCCCTGCCTCTGGCAGGGAGGAAGCTGGGGGAAACTGCACCAGCCTCTCTGTGTAACTGCAGGGGCTTTCGGCCCACACAGACTGGATTGCTGACACATCTGTGGCTCTATCCCCACTCCCCATAGGTTTCCTCACACCCTCCAGGCAATTGCAGTCACACAGATTAGATTTGCAGGGCACACTGGAGGTTCCATTCTTGCCCCTGGTGGGGGAGGAAGAGGGCCAGTGCTTCATCAGTCTACCTGGGCAACTGCAGTCAGTTTTGACTTGCACGGCTTAGTTTGCTGCCCACACCTGCAGCTCCATGCCTGCCCCAGGCAGGGGAGGAAGGGACATGGAGCTTCATCAGTCTCTCCAGGGAAATACAAATGGTCTTGGCCTGCACAGCTGGGATTACTACACATGGCTGCAGCTCAATCCCTAGCTCTGGCATGGGAGAAAGGTAGGAGAAGCTTCATCATTTCTTGGGGCAACACAGGCAACTTCAGCCTCCATGGCTTACTATATCAACCACATCCTCAGCTCCTATTCCATGACCAGCAAGGGAGAAAGGTCAAGAAACACATGAAAAAGAACTGGCAAACACAAGCCACTATAAAGTTCCAGATTAAGTTGAGCCAAGTATCAAAGAGAGGCTGTAGCACAAAGCCAATCAAATAGAAAGCCCTAGATTAAAGAGAAAAAAGGGGCCAAGAATAAGTACACCTAGTAAATCAGATGCCAAGTCACCAACAAAAAATTACAATCCATACAAAGAAACAGGAAGATATGGCACAGTCAGAGGAACAAACTAAGTCTCCAGATGACATAAAGGAGTTGAAACAACTAATCATAAATGTTCAAATATCCTTAATAAGTTCGATGAGATGGCTAAAGAAATTAAGGATATAAAGGAGACACTGGGGTGAGCACAAGAAGAATTTGAAAGCATACATAGAAAAATAGCAGATCTTATGGGAATGAAAGGCATGATAAACGAAATTTAAAATACACTGGAGGCATATAACAGCAGATTTGAAGAGGAAGAAGAAAGGATTGGTGAGCTTGAAGACAGGGCCTCTGAAAGCAAACACACAAAAGAACAGATAAAGAAAGGAATGGAAAAAACTTGAACAGGGTCTCAGAGAACTAAATGACAGCAAGAGATGTACAAGCATACATGTCATGGATGTCCCAGAAGGAAAAGAGAAGAGAAAAGGGGCAGATGGAATATTTAAGGAAATAATGGTAGAAATTTTCCCAACCCTATTGAAGGACATAGATATCTATGTCCAAGAAACACAACGTATTCCCATCCAAAATATCTGAATAGACCTATGCCAAAACACATACTAATCAGAATGTCAAATGCCAAAGATAAAGACAAACTCCTGAGAGCAGCAAGAGAAAAGCGATTCATCACATACAAGGGATGTCCAATAAAATTAAATGCTGATTTCTCATCAGAAACCATGGAGACAAGAAGGCAGTGATACGATATACTGAAAGAGAAAAACTGCCAGCCAAGAATTGTACCTCTGACAAGATTGTATTTCAAAAATGAGGGTGAGTTTTTAATATTCACAGATAAACAGAAATTGAGAAAGTTTGTAACAAAGAGACTGACTTTGCAGGAAATACTAAAGGGAGTGCTACAGACTGAAAAGAAAAGACAGGGGAGAGAAGTTTGGAAGAGAGTCTAGAAATGAAGATTACATCCATAAAAATTACTAAAAATATCAAAAGAGTGGTTCTATTAGTCAGCCAAAGGGGTGCTAATGTAAAATACCAAAAATGGGTTGGTCTTTATAAAGGGTATTTATTTGGGGTAGAAGTCCACAGATACCAGGCCATAAAGCATTAAGTTTCTTCTCTCATTAAAGTCCATTGCCACGTGTTGGAGCAAGACAGCTGCCGACATTTGCCAGGGTTCAGGCTTCTTGGGTTCCTCTCTTCCCGGGGCTGCATTTCTCTCCGGGCTTAGTTCTTCTGGTCCCTCCACAAGGTCAGCTGTAGACTATCAGGCGAACAGCTCACTCCTCTTCTCCTGGGGCCTTCTTTCCAACATGAAAACTCCAACATCAAAACTGCTCCTCAAAAACTGCTGCAACTCTGTTCTTTGTGATGCCTTTTATATTCGATTCCCCCACCCACCAAGGGGTGGGGCTCAACGCCCTACTGACGTGGCCCAGTCAACGCCCTAATCATAACTTAATCATGTCCAGATTAACAGATCAGGTTACAAGCATGATCCAATTATATTTTTGGAATCCATAATTAGATCAAATTGCCAAACGGCTACAGTGGTGAAAGCAACATATGGCAGATAAAAACTCAAAGATCAAGATGGGTGAAGTAAGACCTGTGTTTACAGTAATAACATTGAATATTAATGGATTAAACTCCCCAAGCAAAAGACACAGACTGGTGGAATGGATAAGAAAATATAAACTATATACATGCTGTCTACAAGAGGCTCACCTAGACTCAAGGATACAAATAGATTGAAAATGAAAGGCTGGAAAAATATATTCCATACATGCAGTAACCAAAAAAAAAAAAAAAAAAAGCTGGAGTAGATATACTTATATCAGATGAAATAGACTTTAAAAGCAAAGCTTTTATTAGAGACAAGGAAGGTCATTATATACTAATCAAAAGGGCAATTCACCAGGAGGAAATAACAATCATAAATGTATATGCACCTAACCAGGATGCCCCCAAATTACATGAGGCAAACACTGGCAAAACTGGAGGGAGAAATAGAAATCTCTACACTAATAGTTGGAGACTTCACTATACCACTCTCAGCATTGGACAGAATTTCTGGGCAGAGGATCAATAAAGAAACAGAAAGCTTGAATAATATGGTAAACATACTAGACCTAATAGACCTATACAGAACATTGCAGCCCAAAACAGCAGGATATACATTCTTCTCAAATGCTCATGGATATTTCTCCAGAGTAGACAATATGTTGGGCCACAAAGCAGATCTCAATAAATATAAAAAGATCAAAATTATGCAAAGCATTTTCTCTGATCATAATGGAATAACATTGGAAATCAACAACAGGCAGAGGGAAACGGAGGTGGCTCAAGCAATTGGGCTCCCATCTGCCATATAGGAGGTCCAGGGTTCGATTCCCAGGGCCTCCTGGTGAAGGCAAGCTGGCCCGTGCAGCGAGCTGGCCCAAGCAGAGAGCTGGCCCACTCAGAGAGCTGGCCCATGCGGAGTGCTAGCCCTCACAGGAGTGGTGGCCTGCATGGAAAGCTGGCACAGCAAGATGACACAACAAAAAGAGACACAGAGGAGAGACAATAAGAGATACAGCAGACCAGGGAGCTGAGGTGGTGCAAGAGATTGAACACCTCTCTTCCACTCCGGAAGGTCCCAGGATCAGCTCCCAGTGCCACCTAAAGAGAAGACAAGCAGACACAGAAGAACACACAGTGAATGGACACAGAGAGCAGACAGTGAGCATAAAACAATGGGGGGGAGGGAATAAATAAATAAATAAATAAATCTCTTTTAAAAAACAGGCAAAAAAAGGGAAAATTCACAAATATAGAGAGATTAAACAACACACTCTTAAACAATCAGTGGGTTAAAGAAGAAATAGCAAGAGAAATCAACAAATAACTCGAGAAAAATGAAAGTGAGATCACGACATGTCAGAACCTATGGGATGCAGTGAAGGCAGTGTTGAGAGGGAAATTTATAGCCCTCAATGCTTACATTAAAAAAGAAGAGGGAAGCGGCTGTGGCTCAATCAGTAGGGCTCCCGTTTACCATATGGGAGGCCCCGGGTTCGGTTCCCGGGGCCTCCTGGTGAAGGCAGGCCCGCCCGCATGGCATGGTTAGCTGACCCAGCGAGCACAAGCAGCAAGGGGGGGATAAATGAATAAATAAATAAAATCTTTAAAAAAAAAAAAAGAAGAAGAAGAAAGCTAAAATCAATGACCTAACTACACAGCTGGAGGAGCTATAAAAATAACAGCAAATTATTCCCAAAGCAAGCAGAAGGAATGAAATAACAAAGATCAGAGCAGAAATAAATGAAATTGAAAATAAAAAAACAATAGAATTAACAAAACCAAAAGTTGGTTCTTTGAGAATATTAACAAAATTGACAAACCCTTAGCTAGACTGACAAAGAAAAAAAAGAAAGAAGATGCAAATAAATAAAATCAGAAATGAAAAAGGTGACAATAAGGGTAATAAGAGGACGCTATGAACAACTGTATGCCAACAAACTAGACAATGTAGATGAAAAGGAAAAATTCCTAGAAACACAGGAACAGCCTACATTGACCCTAGAAGAAATAGAAGATTTCAACAAACCAATCACAAGTAAAGAGATTGAAACAATCATCAGCTCCCCAAAATGAAAAGCCCAGGACCAGATGGTTTCACAGGTGAAGTCTACCAAGCATTAAAAGAAGATTTAATACCAATCATATTTAAATTCTTCCAAAAAATTGAACAAGAAGTAACACTACCAAACTCATTCTATGAAGCCAGTATCACCTTAATACCAAAGCCAGGTAAAGATATTAGAAAATAAAGAAAATTACAGACCCATTTCCCTAATGAATACAAATGCAAAAGTCCTCAACAAAATAATCACTAATCGAATCCAACACATTAAAAGAATTATTTATCATGATCAAGTGGATTTTATCCCAGGCCTACAAGGGTGGTTCAACACAAGAAAATCAATCAGCATAATACACCACATTAATAAGTCAAAGAAAGAAAATCACATGTTCATCTTGATTGGTGCAGAAAAGACATTTGTCAAAATCCAGCATCCTTTCTTGATAAAAACTCTCCAAAAGATAGGAATAGAAGAAAATTTTCTCAACATGATAAAGGGCATCTATGAAAAACCCACAGTTAACATTGTACATAATGGTGAAAGACTGAAGGTTTTCCCATTGAGATCAGGAACAAGACAAGGATGCCCACTGTCACCACTGTTGTTCAATATAGTGCCAGAGGTTCTAGCTAGAGCAATCAGGCAAGAAAAAGAAACAAAAGATATTCAAATTAGAAAGGAGGGAAGCTGCTGTGGCTCAATTGGTTGGGCTCCCATTTACCATACGGGAGGCCCCGGTTTCCATTCCCAGGACCCCCTGGTGAAGGGAAGCCAGCCGGCATGGCACAGTGAGCTGACGGCCCATGCGGCACAGTCAGCTCACCGCGCATGAGCTGGCGCAGCAAGATGACGCAACAAAGGGAGACAAGCAGACACAGAAAAATGCAAAGCAAATAGACACAGTGAGCACAAGCAGCAAGGAGGGGGGGCGATAAATAAATAGAAATCTTTTTTTAAAAAATTAGAAAGAAAGAAGTAAAACTATTACTATTGCAGATGTGATGATCCTATACCTAGAAAATCCTGAAAAATCTACAACAAATCTACAGAGCAAGGGTTCTTAACCAGGGGTCCATGGAAAAATGTCAGGGGGTCCATGAGCTTGAATTGAAAAAGACAACTTATTATCTTTATTTTCTCTGACCTCTAACTGAAATCTAGCATTTCCTTCACTCATGAATATATGCAATAAATTACAGTAGTATTCATTTCATATCACATTACAGTTGTTGCATATCTCAAAAAATTGCTCATGCTCATCCATACTTAGAAATTGCGGCAGTTGTTAGACCCTACACATTAAATGTCATAGAACTATCTGCTGCTACATTCTGAGAAGGGGTCCATGGTTTTCACCTGACTGGCAAAGGGGTCCGTGGAACAAAAAAAAGGTTAAGAACCCCTGTACTAGAGCTAATAAATGAATTCAGCAAAGTGGCAGGATACAAGATTAATACACAAAACTCAGTAGTGTTTCTATACACTAGTAATGAGCAATCTGAGGAAGAAGGAAGAAGTTAGGGGAAAAAATTCTATTTACAATAGTGACTAAAAGAATCAAATATTTAGAAATAAATGTAACCAAGAAAGTAAAGCACTTGTATTCAGAAAACTACAATGCATGCTAAAAGAATTTTAAAAGACCTAAATAAATGGAAGAACATTCCATGTTCATGGATGGGAAGACTAAATATCATTAAGATGTCAATTCTATCCAAATTGATATACAGATTCAATGCAATCCCAATTTTAAAAAATTCCAAACAGCCTTTTTTAAAGAAATAGAAAACACAATTATCAAATTTCTTTGGAAGGGTAAGGTGCCCCGAATAGCCAGAAACATCTTAAAAAGGAAGAATATCTTACTTCTGGACTTTAAATCATATTACCTAGCTACAGTGGTAAAAACACCATGGTACTGGCATAAAGATAGACATATAGACCAATGGAACCAAACTGATGGTTCAGAAACAGACCCTCATGTCTATAGCCAAGTGATTTTTGACAAGGCTGTCAAACCCACCCAGCTGTGTCAGAACAGTCTGTTTAGCAAATAGTGCTGGGAGAACTAGATATCCATAGCCAAAAGAAAGAAGACCCCTACTTCACACCTTCTACAAAAATTAACTCAAAATGGATCAAAGACCTAAATATAAAAGCAAGAACCATAAAACTCCTAGAAGAACATGTAGGTAAACATTTTCAAGACCTGGTGGTAAGTGGGGGTTTCTTAAACCTTACACCAAAAGCATGAGCAATGAAAGAAAAAATGGATAAATGGGACCTCCTCAAACTTAAACACTTTTGTGCCTCAAAGGACTTTGTCAAGAAGGTAAAAAGGCAACCCACTCAATGGGAGAAAATATTTGGAAACCAATATCTGATAAGGGTTTGATTTCCATGCAATATAAAGAGATTATACAACTGAACGATAAAAGAGCAAGCAATCCTGTTTTAAAATGTGCAAAAGACTTATACATTTCTCCCAAGAGGAAATACAAATGGTGAAAAAGTGCATGAAAAAAAATGTTCAATATCACTAGCTATTAGGGAAATGCAAATCAAAACTACAATGAGGGACTGGATGTAGCTCAAGGGGTTGAGCATCTGCTTCCCATGTACAAGGTCCCAGGTTTGACCCCCGTACTTCCTAAAAACAAACAAAAACAAACAAATAAAAAAACCAACTCTCATTGGAGAGTGGATGTAGCTCAGTAGTTGAGCACCTGCCTTCCACGTATGAGGTCCTGGGTTCATTCATTCCCTGAGTTCATTTAGGTACCTCCTAAAAAAAAAATCAAAAAAAAAAAAAAACTACAATGAGTATCATCTCACACCCCATAGAATGACCATTATTTAAAAAACAGAAAACAACAAGTGCTGGAGAGAATAGAAATAGGAACACTCCTCCACTGTTGGTGAGAATGTAGAATGGTGCAGCCTCTGTCTGTGGAAGACAGTTTGGCAGTTCCTCAGGAAGCTAAATATAGAATTGCCATATGACCTGGCAATCCCCCTCCTAGGAATACGTCCAAAAGAAATAACAGTGACGTGAACACACATTTGCACACCAGTGTTCACAGCAGTGTTATTCACAATTGCCAAAAGATGGAAACAATCCAAGTGTCCATCAACCAATGAAAGAATAAATAAAATGTGTTATATACATACGATGGAATACTATGCTGCTGTAAGAAGAAATGAAATTGGGACACATATGATAACATGGATGAACCTTGAAGGCATTATGGTAAGTGAAAAAAGCCAAAAGGGTATGGTCTGGGAAGCGGCTGTGGCTCAATCAGTAGGGCTCCCGTTTACCATATGGGAGGCCCCGGGTTCGGTTCCCGGGGCCTCCTGGTGAAGGCAGACCCGCCTGCACGGCGTGGTTAGCTGACCCCCCGAGCACAAGCAGCAAGGGGGGGAATAAATGAATAAATAAATAAAATCTTTTTTTTTTTAAAAAAAAAAGGGTATGGTCTCACTAATATAAACTAAATATGAAGAATAAACACATGGAGTTAAAACCTAGACTATAGCTTACTAGGAGATAGAATGAGGACTAAGAAGGAGTACTGATGCTTAATGTAGGTAGAATTTTCAATTAGCTTGACTATAAAAGTGGGGAAATGGATAGAGTTGATGGTAACACATTATAGTAAGTGTATCTAACATGGCTGGTTTATAAATGGGATTGTGGCTGAAAGTGGTAGACTAGGGATGTAAATGTCAATTGAAAGAAAGCTAGAGAATAATCTGGGGACTGAATAACAGTGAAGAGGATTGTAGTTAATAGTACAAATACAAGAATGTTCTTCTATGAACTAGAACAAATGTTTGTCACTATTACAAGGTGGTAAGAATATAGTGATGCATGGGAAAAATACAGTTAATGTAACTTATGGACAATGGTTAACAGCAATATTGTAATATTCTTGCATCAATGTCAAAGAAGGTACTGTATCAATGCTAAGTGTCAATAATAGGGGAGTATGGGATTTTTTCTTTTGGACTAAGGAAAACTTTCAAAGGTTTACTAGTGCGATGACTGCACAACTCTGATGAAAGTGAGAGCCACTGAGTGTACACTTTGGGTAGAATATATAAGGCATGGGACTGTATAAATAGTGAACCATGTGGTGGGAGATGGACTGTGGTTAACAGTACAAATATGAGAGTGTTCTCTCATGAACTATAACAAATGTGCAATATTGTGTGTGGAAAAAAATATACCAAGTGTATCGCCACTAACTAATAGAGTTAGTGGTAATAGTCTGATCATGTTCTTTCATAATCTGTAACAAATGTTCCACAACAATGTAAGGTGTTGATGGAGGGGTGACATATGGGAATTTTGCACATTATGCATGATTATTTTGTAAGCTCACAACTTCTATAATAAAAAAATATTTTTAAAAGTAATAATAAAGGGAACAGGCATAGCTCAGTGGTTGAGCACCTGCTTCGTATGTACGAGATCCTGGGTTCAGTTCCTGGTACCTCCTTTAAAAAAAAAAAAAAAGTAATGTAAATCTATGGTTTTGGACATACAATGTAAAAAGATATAATCTGTAAGAAGTACAAAAAGATGAGGGAACAAAGGGTTATAGCAGGAGTTCTTAACCAGGAGTCCATGAGCTTGAATTCAAATTTAAAAAAAGACATTATTCTTGTGGGGACGTGTCGGTGTGGGTGTGATATATTTATTAAATAATACACAGTATAGTGTGGACTTAGTAAGGGGTCTGTGGTTTTCACCTGACTGGCAAAGGGGTCCGTGGAACAAAAAAAGTTAAGAACCCCTGGATTATATATAGGAACAGTGTATATGTATGCTATTGAAATTAAGTTGGTTTCATATCGAACATGATTGCTATAGATTTAGGATGTTAAATGTAAGCCCCGTGGAAACCACAAAGGAAAGAGATTTTATGTCAAAAATTGTTATAAGGGACAAAGAAGGGCACTAAATATTGATAAAATGGTCAATTCATCAAGAAGATGTAACAATTATAAGCATATAATTGACATTTGAAGGGAAAAATAGATGATTCTACATTAATAATAGGAGACTTCAATACACCACTTTCAATAATTGACAGAACATCTAGACAGAATACCAATAAGGAAGTAAAGGACTTGAACAATACCATCAATGAATTAGACCTAGCAGACATATGTAGAACACTTCACCCAACAATAACAGAATACACATTCTTCTCAAGTGCACATGGATCACTCTCTAGAATACACCAAACGTTAGGTCACAAAACGAGCCTTGATAAATTTTGAAAGATTGAATTCACTCAAAATACCTTCTCCAGCCACAATAGAATGAAACTAGAAATCAATAACAGTAGTTCATCAGGCTCACCCAGGACACCTGGCGGGGAGACGTTGATGGACAACGGCCATCCCCGGGAATGGAGAGAGTCTGCAGCTGCAGGCAGGATAGTCCCATCCATCTTCCCCATGGAATATAAGCCCCCTCTCAACTGGAGGTAGAGTAGATGTCACCATCCCAGAATCCTCAGGATTGGGGGAAGAGCTATGGACTAGAGTAGACTTACTGGTATTCTACTATAGACATATTGTGATTCTAGCAATGGAAGAAAGTACAACATTGATGTGGAGCCAGTGGCCACTGGAGGCTCTAAGGGCAGGGAGAAGGAAAAACAGGTGTAATACAGGGGCTTTTTCAGGACTTGGGAATCATCCTGGGTGATGTTGCAACGACAGATATAGGCCATTTTATATCATCACATAACATGCAGAACTGTGTGGGAGAGAGTGTAGACTACAATGTGAACTATGGTCCATGCTTAATGGCAAAGCCCCAGGATGCATTTATCAATTGCAATGAATGTGCTACATTAATGAAGTATGTTCATGTGGGTGGGTGTGGGAGGTGTGGGGAGTGGGGCATATGGGAATTCCTATATCTTTTGTGTAACATTTATGTAATCTAAGTATCTTTTAAAAATAAAAATAATTTTAAAATTTTTAAAAAGAAATCAATAACAGAGGGAAAACTGGAAAATTCACAAATATGTGGAAATTAAATAACGCTCTTAAACAACCAGTGGATCAAAGAAGGAATTTCAAGAGAAATTAGGAAATATTTTGAGGCAAATGAAAAAGAAAACACAACATACCAAAACTTATGGCATACAGCAAAGGCAGTGCCAAGAAGGAAATTTATAGCTCTAAATGATTATATGAAAAAAAGAAAGATCTCAAGTCAGAGACTTAATCTCAGAGATAGAGGATCTAGAAAAAGAAAAGCAAACTAAACCCAAAGTAAGCAGAAGGAAGGAAATAAAGATTAGAGTAGAGATAAATGAAATAGAGAATTAAAAAAAAAAAAATAGAATCAACAACACCAAAGGTTGGTTCTTTGAAAACAGCAATAACAACGACAAACCTTTACCTAGACTGACAAAGAGAGAGGATGCAAATAACTAAAATCAGAAATGAAAGGGGAGAGATTACTACTGACCCCACAGACATAAAAAGGATTGTAAGAGGATATTATGAACAACTGTATGCTAACAAATTAGATAACCTAGATAAAATTTCCTGTAAATACTCAAACTACCAACACTCACTCAAGAAGAAATAGAAGATCTCAACAGACCAATAACAAGTAAAGAGATTGCATCAGTAATTAAAAACCTCCCAAGGAGCCAGATGGCTTCACTAGTGAATTTTACCTAACATTCCAAGAAGAATTAACACCAATCCTCCTCAAACCCTTCCAAAAAAAAAGTGAAGACAAGGACTCACTCCCTAACACACATCACTCTAACATCAAAGCCAGATAAAGAGGGAGCAGATGTGGCTCAAGCAGTTGAACTCCCGCCTCCCACATGAGATGTCCCAAGTTCGTTTCCTGGGGCCTCCTGAAAAAAACAAAAACAAAGCAATGAGCAAAACAAATGATAAAAACAACTCAGGGAAGCTGAAGTGGCTCAGTGATTGAATGCTGGCTTCCCATCACATACAAAGTCCCAGGTTCAATCCCCAGCTCCCAGTACCTAAAAAAAAAAAAAAAAAAAAAAAAAAAAAAAAAAAAAAAAAAAAAAAACAGATAAAGAGACCACAAGAAAAGAAAATTACATACCAATATCCCTTATGAATATAGATGCAAAAATCCTCAACAAAATACTAGCAAACCGAATCCAACAGAACATTAAAAGAATAATACACCATGATCAAGTGGGATTTATTACAGGTATCAAGGGTGATTCAACATAAGAAAATCAAGTAATGTAATATGCCACTTTAATTTTTTTTAAAAAAGGGAGGGGACATATGATCATCTCAAGTGATACAGAAAAGGCATTTGACAAATTCTAGCACTCTTTCTTGATAAAAACACTCAGAAAATTAGGAATAGAAGGAAACTTCCTCAACATGATAAAGGGAATATATGAAAAACCCCAGCTAACATCACACTCAATGATGAATGACTGAAACTTTCCCTCAAAAATTAGGAACAAGACAAGGATACCATTGTCACTACTGCTATTCAATATTGTAAGTTCCAGCCAGAGCAATTAAGCAAGAAAAAGAAATAAAAGGTATCCATTGGAAAGGGAGAAGTAAAACTTTTCCTATTATTGCAGATGATATGGACCTATATATTTTTTTAAATCCTGAAATATCCACAACTAAGCTACTAGATCTAATAAACAAATTCAAGAAAGTCAATACATGATATCAACACATGAAAATCAGTAGTGTTTCTATACACTGGTAATGAACAATCTGAGGAGGAAATCAAGAAAAAATTCCATTTACAATAGCAACTAAAAGAATCAAATATCTAGGAATAAATGTAACCAAGGATGTAAAGGATTTATACACAGAAAATTACAAAAACATGGCTAAAAGAAATCAAAGAAGACCTAAATAAATGGAAGGACATTCCATGTTCATGGATTGGAAGACTATATATTGTTAAGATATCAATTCTACCCAAAGCAATTTACAGATTCAACCAACCAATAGAATCATACTGAGAGTTCAGAAATAAACCCTCACATCTATGGTGAACTCATTTTTTTTTTTTTTTTTTTTTTACCAGGAGGTACCGGGGATCAAATCCCAGTCTCTCCATATGGTAGACGGACGCCGAACCTCTTGAGCCACATCCATTTCCGGTGAACTCATTTTTGACAAGGGTACCAATTCCACTCAGTGAGGAATGAATCGTCTCTTCCACAAATGGTGCTGGGAAAACCGTATATCCATACGCAAAAAAAAAAAAAAAAAAAAAATGAAGGTGGACTCCTATCTCACATCATATTCAAAAAATTAACTCAAAATGGATCAAAGACCTAACTATAAGAACCAAAACTATAAAACTCCTAGAAGATGGGAAGCGGCTGTGGCTCAATCAGTAGGGCTCCCGTTTACCATTCGGTTCCCGGGGCCTCCTGGTGAAGGCAAGCCCGCCCGCATGGTGTGGTTAGCTGACCCAGCGAGCACAAGCAGCAAGGGGGAATAAATGAATAAATAAATAAAATCTTTAAAAAAAAAAAAAAAAAAACTCCTAGAAGATAATATAAGGAAGCATCTTAGGACTTGTGTTAGGCAATGGGTTCTTAAACTTACACTAAAAGCATGAGCAAAAAAAGAACAAATAATAAACGGGACTTTATCAAAATTAAAAACTTTTGGGGAAGCGGCTGTGGCTCAATCAGTAGGGCTCCCGTTTACCATATGGGAGGCCCCGAGTTCGGTTCCCGGGGCCTCCTGGTGAAGGCGAGCCCGCCCACACGGCGTGGTTAGCTGACCCAGTGAGCACAAGCAGCAAGGGGGGGATAAATGAATAAATAAATAAAATCTTTAAAAAAAAAAAAAATTTTGTCCATCAATGGACTTCATCATAAAGTAAAAAGACAACTTACAGAAATTGAAGAAAATATTTAGAAACCACATATCTGTTGAGGGTTTATTATCCAGAATATATAAAGAAATCCTACAACTCAACAACAACAAAAAAAATTTTTAATGGGCAAAAGACTTGAATATTAATTTCTCCAAAGAAGATACACAAATAGCTCACAAGCACATGAAAAGATGTTCAAACTCATTAGTCAGTAGGGAAATTCAAATCAAAACCACAACGAGGACCATGTCACACACATTAGAATAGCTACTTTTTTAAAGACAGAAAATAAGCTTCAGAGTAGATATGGAGAAAGCTTTCAGTAACAGCTGCTGGTGATGGTAGTACAACATTGTAAGTGTATTAACACCACCAAATTATACTGAATGTGGTTTAAAAGGGTAATTTTAGGATATACATATGTATCTGGAATAAATTTTTAAAAAACAAACAAACATAGGACTGTACAACACAAAGTGTGACTTCTAATGTAAATTATGGTCTATAGTTAATAATGCCCTTAAAATAATATTCTTTCATTAATTGTAAAACTGGTATCACACCAATGCAAACTGTTAATAATAGGGGAAACTGCATGTGAGGGAGTGTGTATATGGGAACTCGGTATTTTCTGCATGATTTTTCTCTAAACCTACAACTTCTCTAATAACAACAACAAAAAGATCAACTCACGTCCGCAAAGCTGCTATGTTTATGTCCTGAGGTGTCTTTGTCAGAGTGTTTGTTTTGTTTTGTTTTGTTTTTTATATATTTTAAAAGATGCTTAGATTACATAAACGTTACACAGAAATTACAGGGATTCCCATATGCCTCACCTCCCACACCTCCCACAACCTCCCACATAAACATCTTTCATTAGTGTGGTTCATCACCTGCAATGGATATACACATCCTGGGGCTTTGCCACTAAGCATGGACCATAGTTCACATTGTAGACCACACTCTCTCCCACACAGTTCTGCATGGTATATGAGGAGGTAAAATGGCCTATATCTGTTGTTGTGATGACACTCAGGATAATTCCCAAGTCCCGAAAAAGCCCCTGTATTACAACTGCTTTTCCCTTCCCTGCCCCAAAACCGTTCAGTGGCCCTGGCTCCACGCACTGTTGTAATTTCTTCCATTGCTTGAATCACAATATGTCTACAACAGAATATCAGTGAGTCCACTCTTTGTCAGAGTGTTTTTATGTGAGTTGTGAGTGTGCATGAGTTTGTGTGTCTGTATGTGTCTCCACGTGCGCAAGGGAACTGTGTGCTTGTGTCTCTGTGCTTTGTGTAGTTGTAGCGCACACATCTGTGTGTCGAGGTTTCTCTATGTATCTGCGTGTATGTGTCCATTTTCCTGGTGACCACCCAGGTGGGAGCCAGAGTGGCACGGGGAGCCCCAGTGCCTTTATGACTGTGTCCATGTGTGGTTGTGTGTCTGTGAGAAGAGCTCTCTGCCTTGTGTGTCACTGTCTATCTGAGCGTTGAATTGACCACTGGCCTCCATGATGCTGCTAACATCTGTGCTACGTGTGTCAGTGTGACTGTGTCTGCACATCTGTGTGTGCGAGGGCCTGGGTGTCTGCGTGTGTGTCCAGGTGTCAATGCATCTGTGCCACTGTCTCAGCTGTGCAACAGCGGGTACCACTGTGAGTGTAGTTTAATTGTGAGTGGGTGCGGGCTTGTGGATGCCCGTGTGTGCCTGTGTCTCTGTGCGTCTGCCTCTGCACTCTTTGCCAAGTGCGCCTGCCCCATCTCACTGGCGTTGCTGTGCTACCTGGCACTGCCCCTCCCTCCACAGACACTGCAGAGACTGGCTCCGCCCCGTTTCCCCTTAGCCCCCTCTGCCATGAAGCACGCCTGGGTCAAATGCCTGCACCTGATAAGCATCCCAGCACCAGGTTCCTAGAAGCCAGAGGGGGCCCAGGGCACACACGTGTGCACACACACAGCAGACAAGTAACAAATGTTGTCCCCTTCAAGACCTGCCTTTGGCTCCACCAGCAGAGGCTGGCGGGGAGGTGGGAGCCCCAGGCCCCTACCCACCTCTGGCTCCGACAAGCTTCCTGTATGGACAAGGACCTGCCCCCACCCTCAGCCTCTGCTGTCTCCTGGGCTCTGCTCAGGAACGGGCCCGCAGCCCCTCACTGCCCCAGATCACACCCCCTCCCAGGCTCCACAGAATGACTTCCACCCAGAAGCTCTCCAGCTCCTGGAGGTAGACTCCATATTCCCATCTGTAAAATGGGGGCAAGGATAGTGCTCCACCAATGTTTGCAGTGGGGGTCACTGAAGCCAGGCACTTTATCACCAATATCGTCCTCGGAGCATCCACATGATTCTGTGCTTCACCTACATGTTTTCATTTCCTCTCCACCCCCTTCCCACACCCCACACATCCAGGGTCTCAGAGGCCAGCGCGTCAAGCCTAAATTCCATGGCCCCTCAGTCTGGTCCAAAGCGATTTCTCCAGCTCTGTCTCCCACCCTCCCCTCTCCTATACCCTCCTTCCCGCCCCTTCAGCCCAGAATTCTCCCACCCCTCATATCCAGGAAAATATTATTCACCTTGCAAGACTCAGCAAATGTTGCTTCCTCTGGAAATTCTTCTCTCCTGGCCCTGCCACCTCCTGCAGGAACCCTCCCTCACTTTCCCAGCATTGGCACTGCCAGCCTGAGCTGGGCAGCTCTGACAGCTGCCCTACATCATTGTGAGTTCTTTCATGTCTATTTCCCTTCTGGTCAGGAGCTCCTTCAGAATAAGGCAGAGCCTGATTCCCTCTGAATCCCCAGCCTGGCACATAGTAGGTGTTCAGGAAATGTTGGCTGAGTGTGTGATGCTTGCCTAGCTAAAGGGGAACAAGGAGGTGGCCCCCTTCCGCTCTCTGTGGCCTTCCCCAACCTCATGTCCGGGGCAGTTCTGCTCTCCCTCTTGGGTCTTCCATAAGCGTCAAGGAGCTGGCTCTACCACGGACTGTCTGAAATCGCCATGGGCCTGGAGGAGCATTGCAGGAGAGTTCCAGAAGCAAGAGCACACCTCTGCCTGTGCCTGAACTCTTTTTTCCCACAACAACTGCTCCCCCCAGACCCAAGTCCATCCCTGCATCCCTACAGCTACTCAGGTCCCCACCCCAGTGTCACTGCCACTACCACCCCATCCTTCTGAAGGGGGCAGAAGTGGCATGGCAGGCAGAAGAGAGGCCAGGAGAGAGGGAACAAAAGGCAGAAAGGAGTGGGAGAGAAGGGAGCAGAGGGGAGGAAGCAGGCTGAGCACTTGTCTCCTGCCTTTGCAGGCTGTGATGTTAACAGTTGGGCCCCAAGCCCCTCCTAATCTCCGTGATTAGTCCTGAGGAAGCCTGCCGCATTTATGGCTCTCCAAATAAAAAAAATAATTAAAGCAATTACTGTCATTAATGCTCTGCCCTCTTCACCACCTTCTCTGAGAGTGAGCCTTGAGCAGGCCCCAAGGAGCCATGATTGAACCGGGCCCCTCTCCCCTCCCGTGCCAACCTCCCCATCCCTACCCCCACCTCTAGGCTCACCAGCTTGAACAGGTGTGGAGGCATTGGCGATGGGCCTCAGCAGGGTCCCTAGTAGACCCTCTACACAGAAAAGGGGGCCAAACCCCTGGAAAACTGCACATCCGAGGCAGAGCTTTCTCTTCCAGGAATTTCCACCTTCCCATCCACCACCCCCCAGGCAGGTGCCCACCAGGCCAGGTCATTCCTGAGACATGGCCTTGGCCCTCTGTCACACCTCAGTGCCCAGCACCCCAACTCCATAGGCTGCATGCACCCCAAAGCCCCGTCCTCTGGCTCCCTTATCTCAGATCACAACCTAACCCAGGGCTCTCCGACCACCCAGGTGAGTGGCCTGGTCACCTAACATCTCAGAGCTTCAGTTTGCTTATCAGAAGAATAGGCTCTGAAATAGGCTTTTTCATGCGGTCACTTCAAAGATTAAATGAGATAATTCGCACAAAGCACCAAAGCAATGCCTGGCACATAGTAGGACCTCACTAACCAGTGGCTCTCTTTAATCTTTCTGCCAGCAGAGAATGACTGGGGCAGAAAAGGAGAGCTTGCTGTGGGGGCTGGGGAGGGGGCTGGCTTCAGGCTCTGATGATCGTGTGAGCTGCTATGTCTGGGACCCTGGATTTTTGCAGTAGCCTCCTATCTGACCTCCCTCCTTCTGTCTCACCCTGCCTCTCCCCACTCCCCCTATTCAGCTTATTCTCAACAAATGGGTTCAAACATAAGTCAGATCACGTCACTCCTCTGCTTAAAATCCTACAGTGGGTAACACTGCGCCCCACCCCCCACACCAATCTCACCCCAAGTGAATGGCCTCCAAGGCCCTGCTTGCTCCCCTCTGGCTACACGTTCGCCCACTAGCTCCGGCCTCAACCCCACTACCTGGAACACTTCCTGCCTTTATTCTGTGCCTCCACCTGGAACACTCTACCTCCAGGTGCTCTTCTCTTCCCCAAGGCTCTATTCAAATATCATTTTCTCAATGATGCAACCCTTAGCCCAACACCTCACCCCACACTCCCTTTCCCCCTTACCCTGCTCAACTCTTTTATCCCCGTTATGCTTATCACCACCTACCATGCTTTGAAATTTACCTATTTATGGTGGTTTTTTTGTTTATTTCCTAGCTCCCACAAGGGCAGGGATCCTTACCTACTTTGTTCTGAGTTTTTCCAGAGCCTAGATCAGTGACACTCAGTAGATCAGCAAATAGGCACTCCATAAATATTTGTCCAATTAATGGAAGAACTATAATCTTAGCCAAGGCATATTGTTTCCTCCAGAAGCACTAGCAGAGCCCGTAGAGAGATCTGAATCAACAGACATCAGCTTAGCACTGGACAAACAAGGGTCATCAGACTGTGCAAAACCTGTCTTCAACAGTGACACCATGTGCAGGAAGAAGCAACAGTAATAGTGGGCTTTCTCGTTTCTTCTATGCTTGGTCCTGGAACAGTCCATTTAGACTGTCATTGTCTAAACTGATCTCCTTTAGACTGCAGCAGCCACAGCGATTCCTGATCAATTGGGACAGAGGGAGGAATCCTCAATAGGACTTTCTAATAATGAGTGGTGCTCAGCAATTAATGTAAAAGACAAAAGTCTTTCATCCCAGTTGTGTGTGTGTTGTGGAGAGGAGGAGGGGCAGTTGGAGGGAGAAACTTGTTAATTAAAAGCTGAAAGTTGTTTCCATCAGGTAAGAAGTAGAGACTCAATATCTCTTTAGGGAAGACGGTTCTTTTTGTTCTTTTAATTATGCAAATGTGAAGCAAACGCCCTCTTCTGAAATGGAAATGTTCCTAGGAGCTCCAATTATTTAGGAAGTGAGAATGTCAGAAGGGGTTGGGAGGGGAAGTTGAGGTTTTAGGTGTGTTCCTGGAGGGGCCCAAGCAACTGGGGCCTGCCGGGGGGTGCCCTGGACTGAAGATGATGGAAATATTAAGAGTGGGAGGCTCCTAAGTCTCAAGAAAAGACTAAGTACCATATTATCAAGCCTCCAGGCATTCATATGTGTTTATTCCAGGTGTTTGGCATGTGGATGTTTGTTACATAACTCGACTTTTCTGGTATGTTCTTAATTTTACAATTTAAAAAAAAGCAAAAATATATATATATTAGTTCAGAAAAAAAAAAAAAAAGAAAGAAAAAGCATTGATGTGACTCTGAGTCAAAGGAATAGCATGAGAGTAGATCCAGGTCATCCTTCTGCCCCACATGGAGCCCATCAAGCCATTGGCACCCAGTGACCCTTTTTTTATATGCCCCATGTCACCATATTGTGATCCAAAGTTGGCTGGCCTTTCTTTTTGAGGCATCTATTAATGACTCTGAGCCCCCAAAACTCAAACTGCACAGAGTACATTCCTCCCCAAGGCTCCTTTTCCCTCGCCATTTCTATGTTAAGAAAAAATATTCAAAACCCAGAAATAAGGCAAAAAGATGCCTGTGAGTCATGTTGCATGCAGTGGCCAACAAGCTAAGGGTCAGCTGATACTCTGGGGAATATAGCTTTGTTTGACATTCTAATTACTATTGGTTAGGGTCTAGACTCTGTAAAGTTAGATTTTCACTTGTAGAAAACGTAATGCAGGGAAGCAGCTGTGGCTCAATCGATAGGGCTCCCGTTTACCATATGGGAAGCCCTGGGTTCGATTCCTGGAGCTTCCTGGTGAAGGCAAGCTAGCCCACGTGGCACAGTGAACTGGTGCAGCAAGATGACACAACAGAAGGAGACAAGCAGACACAGAAAAAATGCAAAGCAAGTGGACACAGCAAGCACAATCAGCAAGGGGGGGATAAATAAATAAATAAAAATAAATCTTAAAAAAAAAAGAAAGAAAACGTAATGCAAATGATTTCTATCCAGTAGAGAAAATAATCCCTGAAGGTTATGGTTTTATTGCCCTGTAAGATACTAACCTATTTTGTATCTAATTTAAGAATCTTATTCCATCGTTGCTTTCGTATCCTCCTTTGAACCAGCTTTGTTCAAAGGTTTTCTCATTAATGAGTTAAATAACACTCTTATCTTGCTCACTATGTATTGCGCGAGAATTATGTTTTTTAACATTTTGAGAATCATGCTTTGGCCTCTGAGGAACCTAGATAGAAGAGTGCACCCATGTCCCACACCCAGTCCTGGTGACTGCTTGTCACCTCACTGTCTCATTGCGCCCTCTCTGGGCTTCTCTGTCTCTCCTCTCTCTCCTCCCTCTGACTCTGTTTGCAGCAGGTGGGGCTCCTCCATGGCTATGCAGAGTTGCTTTGGGGCTTACAGACTGTACACCCAATTTTAGGTCCCCATTGTATGGGGAAGCACAATTACCAATCAAAGACTCTTCGGGCCTCCACACACCCGGAAATCTTTACTCTTTCCTTCTCCCACCCCGGGTAATGAAATCAGGTCACATCCAGAGCAAACTGCTTGAAATGCACTCATTATGAAACAGAATATTTAACATCTCAGTTTGTGTTCCTGCCCTTAGAGTCTCTCTTCCAGAGCTCTTCCTTAAAAAAAAAAACAGATGGTATTTGCTTTACTTGTAAAAAAGGACCTATCCTGGTGATTTTCTTATAAAGAGTTGAGGGACTGAGTCTAATTCAAGGTTATCTTTGTCTACACCTCTAGAAACCAACAAGGCAAGCAACTATCCCCAACTTAAGTTCCTCATTAAGTAAAGACTCTCTTCTCGGGAGCAGTGGGGACTCAAGCAGTTGAGTGCCTGCTTCCCACATGGGGGGGTCCTGGGTTCAGTTTCCAGTGCCTTCTATACAACAAGAAAAACAAACAACAAGCAGAAAAGACTAACTCAGTGGAGACAATGTGGCTCAGTGGTTGAGCGCTAGCATCCCACATACGCGGTCCCAGTTTCAATCCCCAGCCCCTGGTACCTTAAAAAAAAAAAGACCCTTTTCTCCAGATAACCTATTTTGGTATTTTAAATTAATCCTGGTATAGAAAAAAAAACTTTAAATTTAAAATTTTATTACTTGGTACCTGATATTTTACCAAACACTTTTATTGGCCCATATTAATCATTCTTAGTTAATTCTTTTGGATTTTCTAGTTATAAAATTGTATCTTCAGCAAATGATAATTTTCCCATAGTTAAATTTTGGAATTGTGTTTTTTGTCTTATCACATCAGTAATAACCTGTGAGCTTTGTAATAATTAAATTAGTGATGAGCAGCTATAGAAAAAATATATAGTGACTGAGGGAATAGCCAAAAAACAAGCATAGTACTTTGCGTTGGGAGTGAGGAGCTGAGGGCCTGGACCAACATCATGCCTGCCAAGCTACACGGAAGAGAGATTTAGGTGACGAAGCAGCAAGGAGGGCAAGAAACAGGACTCCAGGTCGGCACACCTGAAGTTTCGTGGTCCGCCTGAGAGACCAGGTATGGTGGGCATTGCTTTGCCCTCCCCTGACACGCAGTGATTGCTTTAAGGGTGGCATGTGACCCAGGCCTAAGCAAATCAGGCCCTGGCATTCCCTGACACATGACCCACGTTGGTCCAATCAGAGTGAAGTGCAAGAATTTTGTTTTTTGATTGGCCAAAGGGAAGTCCTTATTCTCTCCCAAGACTCGGAGGAAGAAGACTGAAAGCCTGGGAGCTGTTGGCACTCAACCTAGAGAGCTGGCCTGAGCATCAAGAGGAGGGAACGCTAACCCTATCCTGAAGTTCATCCTGCCTTGGATTTTCAACTCACATGAACTACACATTCCCTTCATTGGTTAAGCCAGTTTGCAGTGAATCTTCTATTTCTTGCTGTATCAGGAATTCCAGCTGATACACTGACAATAGTCTTAATAGATACTCTAAGTCTCTTGAAATGTATTCATCTGAAAAGAGGTGTGAGGGGGAAAAAAGTAATTAGAATTCTCAGTTTATAAGCATTTCTAAAATGTGATTTCAAGAGAGAAATTAGCAGATATTTTAACTGTCTACTCCCTCTCCACATTCTCACACTTAATCTACCTACTCTCTAAATACATTAATAATTTTTAAGAAACACTTTTCCAGTTTACAATGCAACTTCGCATGTCTCCACTCATTTGGTTCCCACAACAAACAAAGCAGATGGGTGGTAATAGCAGTCCCTCATTTCGGGTAGCACTCTACAGTTTGCAAGACCCTTTCTCTTACATTATCTCATGTGCTACTCATATGCCTACCTCTGGCAAGTTCTTAGACTCCAGAAAAACTGATGTACTGGACACAGAGAACTATTTTACATTTCTGTTTCTTCACTGATGACCTTCAGCCAGTACTGTCCTTCCCCATTTTGCTCACCAGGTAAACTCCTATTTATACTTAAAAACCCATTCCAGACAGGGCACAATTGTGTCTCTTTCCCTAGAGAGCTGTAGACAGATGGTGTGGTCCTCAAGAGATGTGTCGGCGAGGTCAGCCAGTTGGCTGTTGGAATGAAATGAGGTTCTGGCAAACCTTTGTGTCTTGGGGTACACATCATTCATCACCAAAGGAAAAACGCCAGCTGCTCTGCTTGTCCCCTGACCATAAGAGCCCACTTCAAGCTTGGGCAAATTTACTCTTTTTGGTATATGGAGGGAGAAAGGTCAGTGTCAGCTTTAGACTCAGGCTAATTTTATAGGTTTTATACTATTGGCCCTCAGGTCAACCCAGAGCGTCTTGAAGCCTTCAAACAGGCCTCAAAGAGAGTTACAGAGAAACCTCAGACAGGTTCTCAAATTGGTCTCAAAGAGACCCTCACCCAGATCCTCAGACAGGCCTCAGAGGGACCCTCCCATAGGCATGGATCCAAGTGCACACGGCAGGAGGTAACCCCTTCCTCTCAGCTCAGATGTTGCCGCACACACACCCTCCCCAGGCCCTGAGAGACCAGGCCTAGTGCCCACGGCCTGCGCCCAGGCTGGAGGTCTGCCTGGGGCCACAGGGCCCTGTCTGGGAGTAGTTAGTTGCAGGTCCAGAGGCCTCGTGAGGACTGAGGACGGTGGTGGTGGCCATGGCGGCCAGCACGACTGCCTGACAGAGCAGGGGACACTCAGTCTCTGTCCTGTTGCCGCTCGGGGGTGCTAGTAACCAGAGTGGCCCCCCAACAAAATCAGGGGCCAGGGGATCGGTGAGGGAAGGGAGGCGAAGGGAGCAGCGGGGGTGGCCCTAGCCCATTGCCCAAGCCAGAGGCCTGTCTTCCAGCTGCTCGGTGGGGGGATGAGGGCGCTGCCTGGGGGTGTGGCACCACGTCTGTGCTCTCAGGACGCGGTTGTAACTGTCATTCTGAACTCTACCTCCTGTGTCCTCGGCACACCTGGGTCTTCAAGGCGGCTGGTGTTGCCACGACTGAATTCTGAATTCTTCCGGGTTCCCAGCCTGCTTGTGTTCGTTTCCCAAAGCTGCTGTAACAGAGCACAAAAAACCAGGTGGCTTGAAACAGCAGAGATTTATTCTCTCTCAGGGGGCCAGAAGTCTGAAAGCGAGGTGTGGGCAGGGCTGGCTCCTTCTGGAGGCTCCAAGGGAGAATCTTCCCGCCTGTCCCTGGCTTCTGAGGCGACCAGCAGTCCGCAGAGCTCCGTGGCTTGCAGCCATCTGTGCGTGGCCATCTGCCTCCCCGGGTCTGCCTCGTGGCTCTCTCTCTAAGCCTCTGTCCAACTTTCCTTCTCTTAGAAGGACATAAGCCGGTGGGTGACCTCATCGTAACTCAATGACACCTGCAAAGACCCTGTTTTCAATAAGGTCACATTTCAGGCATTGGTAGTTAGGACTTCAGCTTATCTTTTTGGAGGGACACAATTCAACCCACGACACTGCTGCTCCTCCAGAGCTCCCCAGCACAGAGAAGCACCCCCTCAGCCAAGGTCCCCTCTCCCCTCCTCCAGCAGCCAATGGGTCATGTTGACCACCCAGCCTGACATCCTCAGCCACAACTCCCAGCTGGGTTCTTCCTCTCCAGCCCTCCAGAACTCGTCTCCAAGAAACCACCTCTGACCATGTCACCCTGCTTGAGAACCTCCAAAGGCCCCCCACTGCCCACGAGATGAAGTCGAGGCTCCTTGTTCCCCCCTTCACAGTCGGCCCCCGGTGGGCTTCTCCAGAGGCATCTTCCTTTCACACCCCTTACTTTCTGGCCAGATTAAACCGTCTCCATTTCTCATCTCTACTCCTTTGCTCCAGCTAGGCCCCTGGCCTGCCCACCTTTCCCTCTACTCCTGTCTACTCTGCACCGGCTGGTTTCACCAAGCCCTTCTCCCCTGGGGGCCCCACCCAGGAGTGCCCCCTCTCTCCTGGATCTCCAGGGCCAGGAGTGCCCCCTCCCTCCTGGATCTCTGGGGGCATTTTCGCCATCTCTACCCCTGAGCATCTCCGGTGCTGGTTGATAAGGTCCTGAAAGATTTGCTGCACAGAGGGATTTCCATCAATAATGGGTTCCCGAATGAAGTCACCCCATCAGCATCAAGTATCTGTTGAGCACCTACGAGGCTCCTGGCCCTTCTGAGCCCTGGGGCACAGCTGTGGTCTAGACAAGGCCCCCCCTTTATGGATGGGATCATGTTGTACAGGGGATAACTACAGGTGTGAACTGTGGCCCTTGAAGAGGCCTGAGCTACTTTCCTAGATGCCTCTCCAGACCCAGGTCAGAAACCCAGGGCTCCAAAGCAGCCCCGCCCCACTGTCTCCTCACACCCACAGTCACCTGCCCCCCGGATGCTCAGGGCAGGCACCCTCACGGGCACCCAGGCACCGGGTCCCGGAGGCAGGGGTCAGGCGTGAGGCCGCACATCCAAGGGTGCCAGTGCGGCTCCCGGGCGCACGCGCACACGCACGCACACACACAGGCACCCCCGGGGTCTCCTTGCGACACCCCTCCCCAGCCTCTGCACTAAGACTCCCACACACCGCACCCGCTCCTGTTGTTTAATTTTGCTCAACACTGAGTCCCAACCCCATGTTAATTGGTTTTACTCCAGCCTTTTGTGCCTCCCATTAAATGAGGAAATGCCACCCATAAAATTTTAATTTTAAAAGCCAACTTGTTTGTTTTATATTGAAATTCCCCGGGCAGCTCCGGCAGAGGGAAACAGACACATTTTCATTTCATTAAAACAACTTGAGTGAAGATTAAAAAAAAAAAAAGGCAGAAAAAATTAGATTTAAAAACAGAGCGAGAAGTATTTAGAGAAAATGAACAAAAATGAGCTGCCACGGAGGGCGGCAGAGACCATGCTGCGTCTCTGCCCTATCTGCACCTCCGACAGGGAGACGGCGCAGCAGAGTATCGGTGGACACTCTTGGCTGGCACCCCCAGGAGGCTGGACCAGGGACTCCCTCCTTACCAAAAATTGGGGATCCTGGAGGAAGCAGGGTAGAGGGAAGCCCACCCCGGTGCTAGCAGCACCCCACTTCCCTGGAGGACCAGCTGCATGCTGGTTAAGCTTGCTGGCTCTAAAGCTGGACCACCTGGGTGGTCCTGGCTCTACCACTTACCTGCTGTGCATTGGTGTCAAGTGGCCTCAGTTTTCTCACCTATGAAATGGAAAAATAAAGTCACTTAATTCAGAGGCTTGTTTTGAGGATTAAGTAGGTTAATACCTGGAAAACCCTTAAAACAGGGTCTGGTAAGCAGTAAGTGCCCCTCCTGCTGCTCCCCATTCCACATCATGCTGCTAATACATGTCCCCCCACCGCACCCCAGTGCATTCGCCTCCTTCGCTGCCACTCAGAAGTCCCTTTAATGACACCCTCAAGCTTAAGACAGCTAAGAGAGATTGGGAAGATGTCTGATGAGGGGCTCGGGGAACCCCCATTCCATGGCACAAGTCTTGTGGCCCAAATCACTTCATTAAAATTTTATTTAAATTCCTTCCCGGAAAGGCAGTACGGGGCAGTGGTGAAAGCCAGCCTCCCTCGGTCTCCTCAGAAGCTTCTTCAGGCTTCTTCAGGTCTCTTCAGCAATAAAACGGGAATGATAATCGACCAGCCACGCGTTGTCATGAGGAGCCAATAAAACAAGCTCTGTGGAGCGCCTGGCACAGATCAGCGCTCCGTGGCTGACACCGTTCAGCGCCGGCTGAGATCCAGCAGTGAGGACGGGCTCTGGGGTCTGAGGCTATTTGCAGGTGGGGAAGGGGCGGGGCAAGTGGTTCCACGGCAGGGGTCCTCACCCCCGGCTTTGGCAGAGGCCATGCAGTGGACATTGGTGGCGTTCCCTTTCCTTCTTAGAGTTCCGGGTTTGGATGATAACTTATCTGGTCATCGCACCCTAGTAAAGGAGCTGGACTCTGGATGGTGGCAAGGGTTCTCCTTGCCGGTCCCTGGAACCACCTACCTACCGCCCTGACTGGGAGCCCTAACCCAGAGCTCAGCGCATGCAGATGAAGCTCCTTACCTCACTGAGCATTATAGAGTCGGGGGTGGGGAGGGGCCTGGGCCAAAGGCCACGGGGTGCCGGGAAGGGGCTGGGATTTGGGAGGCTGTCAGGGTTTCCGCCCCAGCTCCTTACACAACCTCTGATCCTTAACCTCCCTTTTCCCACAGGGGAACTTAGTACTACCTCACGAAAGAGCAAATCAAACTAGCTAATAGATGTGAAAGTGTGGGGTGCACAGTCTAATGAGAATCATTAGGAGGCCAAAGACAGCTGCTCCAGCCCCCAAAAGAATTCCCAGGTTCCATTCCTGGGGGGGGGGGGAGTGCACAGATGGTAGGGGAGGGGAGTTGTTCTGCCTGGCAGCTCACAGCCGTGTCCTGCAGACAGGGACCCACTTCCTGCGATGCGCCTGCCCAGGGCCCTCGGGCTCCTCAGAGACCCCGGCTGCGGGAGCTACCTCGGGGTGGAAGATGGGCATGCTGCCTCAGGAGAACCAAGAGAGGATATCCACAACACGGCACCCATTTTATTCTCAGCTGAATTTTTTTTCCAGCGGTTCCCAAAATGTACACCAACTACCTCTAGAATGACAGTTCTGAGAGGGTGAGACCAAGAGGGCGGGGCTCCAGGTTCTCACTCTTTCAGTCTCTCTGATTTTCTCTTCAACCAGAGCAGCTCTATTTTGTATTAATATATTGGGCATCTGTGCAAGATTTTGCTTGCACAAAAATTTCCTCAGCTAAAATATTTTTTCAAAAGCACTCATCCATGCCTCCTCTTCCCTTTGCCTCCTTCTTGAGCCATTCAGTCTCAAAGCCATCCGATGTAGCAGAGCCGGAGAGAAATCCACGAGGGGTTGGGGGAGCCACGGAGGACCAGAGCAGGGTGTCGGAGCCCTGCAGGCTGAGGAGGGCAGCCTGGGCTGGGTGTTGGGGTGCAGATGGGGGGAGGGGAGCATCCACACGTGGGGGCAGCCTCATGCAGGGGTCAGAGCCCAGGCAGAGTCAGCAGGCAGCCATGCAGGGGAACTATGGTGGGAAATCAGAGCCAAAGGCAGAGTGAGGAGGGGTCCACAAGGGGACCAGCTGGGCAGGGGGGGGTGTCAGAGCCAGAGACAGAGTGAGGAGGGTATCCAAATTAGGGGAGTCAGAGCCTGAAAGGGGCAGCACAGTGAGAGGAGGAACTGCCCAGGTCACCCATCAATCAAGCCTCAGGACCCTGCCTCCTCCACCTGCCCAAATCCTTTCTAAAGCCAAGCTGAGCCAGCCGAAAGCAGGCCTGGAACTCCTTCCAAGTCAATTGAAGTCATCAGATAGTCACAGTGCACCAGTGATGTGCCAGGCAGTGTGCTTGCTGCTGGGAGAGGGTCGTGGGGCAGCAAGAGGGAGACAAGGAGTGCACAGCCCAGGAGGGAGGACGGACTTGGGGCCTGCTGCTACAGAGTTTGAGGAAATGATGGGACCACAGCAGGGGACAGGTGGGGATGGCACTGACTCCGGGAGTTTCTTCCCCTGCCCATCCTCACCCATCTGGCTTCATCCCATGCCCCAAGGCCACAACCACAAAGAACCTCACAAGAGGTCTTTGCAGTGCCAGGACCCCAAGGACTACCCCCAAAACATAGACCCCTCCAGATAGGGAACTTCAGGAGGCCATTTCACCCCCTCTTAGCCCACATCCCACTTCACCCCAGAGACTCTCCTGGATGGGAACGTCCCTCCTCTGCTTTCCTTTCTGGGGTCTGATGTCTCACAATTGGGAAGTTCTGCCTCATGTGTAGCTCTAATCCCTCTTGCTTTCTCTGCTTTCTCTATTCCTACGAGAAATGGCCACCTGAGGACCCATTCATCAATACTGTTGAAAACACTGATAAAATCTCTCCCAGGCATGGAGCGAGGGGAGCGGGAGAATGGTGGTACTTAGGAAAGAGACGCAAACTCCAAGTCGGTGAGCTGGGGGCTGCGCCAAAAGGCTCCCTTTGGGCCTAGCTCCTTGGCCTGGCCTCCTTTTCTCCTCCAGCAAGCCCTAGCCAGCATCCTTTCTTCGGGAGTCCCTCTGCCCTTCCCACACACAGATGAGATGCACCCCACCCTCACAACATTCCTCAGTCTTGCTCCCCAAAGGGCCCTTTTAGCCTGGAGACCCTGCAGCGACTATTTCAGGTGGTCTCCTCCATTTGGGCTTCAAGGTGACCCAGCCCAGACTAGGTATGGACACCTGGACTCCATATGACTTTATATTCTCAGGCAGAGGGGAGAGCAAGCTACCCCCGACTGCCCCCTCATGCTTCAAACTGCCCCGGGGGGGCGGAGATCAAGGTTAGACCCCAGAACCCTTTGTTCAGAGATGTGGAAAGGACTTCTCTGGGTATCCCTCGTCCCTGCAGTCACCAGGAGAGGGCGCCACAGGCCACCCCATGGGATGGGTTAGCTGAGGACTCGGAAATGTTCCAGTCCCAGAAGAGTTGGCGGGGGGAGTCTGGCCGTGATTGAGGGGCACTTAGGTGCCCTGTTGGAGGAGGCAGAGCCACCTGGCTGGAGGTGACACACCCTGTGCCAGCCCGGACAAGAAAAGGGAGTGGCGTCACGTTCTGCCTAGTCATTGCCTGCGATGCGTCACCTCTGATGTCAGGGCTTCAAGGGGCTTTGTTCCAGCTATGGCTCCAGGGATGGGTGTTGCAGGGCTCAGAGATTACACAACTTTCCCAAGGTCACGGTGGAAGTGACTGGCAGAGCAGGGATTTGAACCCAGGTCCCAGAGCTTCACTGCTCCAGGCCTGTCAAGCGAGCCCAGCACCCACCAGCACGGTCTGCGGGTGGCCAGAGCCCATGTACCACCCTTTGTAAACCCAAGGCTCAGAGCCTGACCGGCCTTGGCCTGGCGTCATCCTTCTTTCTCCTCTCTAAAATGGTCTTTCACGGTGAGCTGTCCTTCGCAGCTGTGTAATACAAAGAGTCTCCTGGAACCACGAATGTGTAAATGAATTCACATTCCAAATTCCCGGGGTGTGGGGAGGGGCGGGGCAGAGGATGGTGATGAGTCTTTCAGTATGAAAGTGACAGGCGAAGGAGCCTTCCACCGACCTCCAAAGCTCGCCCTGGCAAGGTCATTAAGGCCCGAGCAGGTCTCAAGAATGGTCTCCTTTTGAAAACTCAGTGGTCCTTGTACTCTGCCTGCTTTGAGTTCAGTCCTCTGTTACAAGAAATCTCCTTCTGAGGATAGACATATTCAAATCCAGATGTTGTACCCATAGGAGAAAAAAAAAAGCGCCCTCCAAATTCCCTTTATGAAGAAGTGGGCTCTCATCCTTTGAAGGAATAAAATCTCGTGATAAGTGGGTTGTTGTCGGGTTTTCTTTCCATCCAAGAACATGTGTCTGAATTTGTTAAAATCGGCTTAATAGCCTCTCTCCATTCCATTTCAATGCCAGGATGCAGACAATGTGGAATGTGACCGACTGATAGATACAACAGATGGAGTATGGTTTCACTAAGAAGAGAATGTTGGATTTTTAAAATATATTTCACTTATTTAGATGCAATTTTTAAAAATTAAGACATACATTCTAAAGGGACATGTGTAAGATGAAACACAGATTTTCATAAACCTTCCCGAATCAAACACTTCACTTTGCTGATTGGAAAATGGCACTGCTTGAATAACAAATTTTCAGGAAAGAAGGCTGCATTAAATGTACATATTGATTGCAAGATACTCCCAATTTCAGAAATATTAATTAATAAAGCATATCTTATAGGGGAAAATATGTTAAACACACACACACATATATATAAGCCAAAAAGGACTTTTATCAGTTGAGCTGGTATTTTTGTTAGACCCATCTGAGAGTCTGAAGCAGGAATCCTTTCCATATCTCTAATGGGAGGAGGTCTAGCCTTGTTGTCCTTGCACACCACCAGTGACGGGAAGCTCACCACCTATGAAGGCATTCCTTTTCATTGTGGGACTGTTCTGATGGTCACAGAGTTGGTTCTCAAGCACTAACTGCCTCCACAGTTCCTGGTTCTGTCTTTGGAGCCTACCATACTACCCCTCCCAATGTCCCTCTCAGTGCGTATCCCTAGTTCCTTGCTATCTTCACCCTTCAGAAATTGGATTCTGGTCTCTCCCTGTGTTCTCAATAGAATAGCAAACAGAATTGAACACAACCCTCCAGCTCTCACCTCCTTCATCTTCTATCCCATACCTCTATACATGCAGCCAGGGATCACATTAGTTTTAGGGGCAGCCATCTTATCATCAGATTATACTGATGCATCAGCCAAAACCCCCAAACCTTTTTTGTGCAACACCTTTTCATTTTACATACATCTTTAATCAATTTAGCCTATCATCTCATCCATTTTAGGTGCTTTTGACCCTGACTTGGGCATTTTAAAATACCAACTCCTGCTTCTAATTTTGGGTCATCTGCAAATTGAATAAGCATATCCCCAGCTGTTGATAGATTTGTTGAATTGTGACCTTAACCCAGCTAGCCAGTGCACCTGGGACTTCACTTTCCCCATTTAATAATTAAGAAGAGTAAAGAAATAACCTCTATTAACAGATTTCATGTACTACGTCAGGCACTATTTGAAGCCCTTTGTGAAAAAACATGACATTGAGTTCCTCACACCAATTCTTTAAGGGAGGTATTGTTAGCATCATCCCATTTCAGCAGATGAGGAAAACAAGGTTTTCCAGGATTTGATTCAAGTTCTGTCCAGCGCTCGATCCCATGCTTTTAGCCTCAGCGACTCATTGCCTCCCATACAGAGCAGTATCTCTGATATGGCTTAAAACAGAACCCTTGGGCCCACCAATAGAGACCTCCTTCTAAGATGCTAAACAACCTCCTTTGGGTACTCCCTCAAAGATTCCCATGGCCCACGCATGATTCAGAAGCAGTGGAGAGCCAAAGGTTTGAGGGGACTTTCAGAAAGGGGCCCCAGATGCCTCAGCCATGATCATCATCAGCTGATCAAAGTCAAATGATGATCAAAAACAAACAGACCACTCCCCCTACCCCATGCCTTGACCCTGCTTCAGAGCATGGTGGGAGAAAACTTCAAGAATGACTGAACTGAAGGTTTTGCCCACTCAGCGGAATTGCAGGCTTGGTGTCAGAAATTCGGGTGGGATGCGGTACATGAAGAAGGTGATGTTTCTTGCATACCTGAGTTTGTAGTCTGAGAGTCTGACCCCTGCCCTTTGCCAAGTGCCGGGTCCTTTAGACGCATCACCTCATTCTGTACTCCCGAAAACCCTTTGAAGTACACACCATTATCAGAGGTGGGTTTGCCATGCAGCTGATGAAGTTTTTAAGCTTCACAGCACCTCACTTGTAGGTGCCCTTCCTAGATCTTTGCAGGGGCAATGCATAGCTTTATATTTGTAATTTGTAAGGGGTTCCCCCAAGTTTCAGGTCTTACAAAATCTGCCCTTATGATTATTCCCATCTTACAGATCAAGAAAAATGTGGGGAAGCGGCTGTGGCTCAATCAGTAGGGCTCCCGTTTACCATATGGGAGGCCCCGGGTTCGGTTCCCGGGGCCTCCTGGTGAAGGCAAGCCCACCTGCACGGCGTGGTTAGCTGACCCAGCGAGCACAAGCAGCAAGGGGGGGATAAATGAATAAATAAATAAAATCTTTAAAAAAAAAAAAAAAATGTGGCACAGGGAAGTCAGGCAACTTACTCCAGCTCACAGGACTGGCGAATGGTTAAATCAGGATTCGAACTCTTAATCCCCTCAGATGAACCCCAAGAACTCGAGACTTTCACCAGGGGATTCATGTCTTTACATGCAGGACTCACATCTGTTTCTATTTATATATTTTAATCACTTAATAAATACATATTTATGAAAATTTAAAATAGAACAGTTTGACAAGCTTATGAAACGGAGATTCACAGTTACTCAGTCCTTGTATCACACATGGCTGACCACTGTCAGCCACTGGGATAGCTTTGCCTATCAAACAGTTTTAAGTTATTTTTATTAGTAACAATACATTTGTAGTCTATACCCATAAGGGATCACTGGTTAAAGACAAAAAAAAATTCTAACAGTGAAATTGAAATACAAAATAATAGGGAATTTTTAAAATGGAAACGTTTCTGCAAATTCCCCACATCTTCACACTGTTTACACCTAATCACAGTTCTCACATATTATTCAATAAACGCTGTTGAGACCACCAAGGATCCATCAGGATCCCTACCTCACACCTTACACCAAAGGTAATTACAACGGATCAAAAAAAGAGACATAAAGAACAAAGCCATAAACGCATTAGAAAAAAATGGAAGAGTCTGTGTCATAATCTTAGAGTGCAGAAGGCCTTCCAAAGGATCACAGAAAACCCAAACACCATAAAAGAAAATGATCTGTCTGTTTAGATAACACTGGATATTTCTACCAGGTTGAAAGAAAGAAAAGGAAAGAAATAAGAACTTCATGGACAAAGTCAAACAATTGACTAGCAGGACAAGAAAATATTGTAAGCAAATCACAACGCTAATTTCCTTACCATTACAGAGTTCCTATAAGTCAATAAGGAAAAAAGGCCAAAAATCCAACAGGAAAACAGACAAGGGATATAGACAACTGGTCACAAAGACAATACAAACCAGCCTTAAGTAAAAAGAAGAATAACCCTCATCATCACTTATAAGTGAAATGCAAACTGGACTACAGTGAGATGCCATTTTTGCCTATCAGATTGGCAATGATCAAAATGTCTGATGAACCACTGCAATGACCAGGTATGGTGGCATCTGCCATTTTCCTCAAGCATTGCTGGTGGGAAGGTAATGGTACAATCTCTCTGGAAAGGAATTTGACAATATTTTTCTAAGGGGAAAGGCTCATATACACTTTGACCCAGTGTGGTGTATTGGAGCTATGTATCCCAGAAAAACATGTTCTTAAACATAATCCTTTTGATGAGTTTCCATCAGTTAAGATATGGCCCAACTGAATCTGGATGGTTTTAATCCTAGTACTGAAGGTCTTATAGGGAAGGACATGGGGGAGAGAAAGCTCTGGGGAGCAGCCAGAAGCTGAAAAGTCAACAGAACCCAGAAGAGGTGGGAGAGGAGGCCACCATGTGCATCGCCGCATGGTAGAAAAGCCAAGGACCAAGGACCTCTGGGCACCAGGGCCAGAAGGAAACAATCTTCTGGAAGAAAGCCTTGCCTTGATGCCTTGATTTTGGACTTCTCCTAGCTTCAGAACTGTGAGCCAATAAATTCTTGTTGTTGTTTAAGCCACTGTAGGTATTTGCTTTAGCAGCCCGGATACTAAAGCAGCCAGCAAAAAGAATTCATCCTGCTCTGTCTTTGTACAGGTACAAAGTGTTGAGTGGACAGGGGTATACATTGCAGTACTGTTTGTAATAGCTAAAGAGGAGAAACAACCTAAATGTGTACCAGTCAAAAACTGCCTAAAGCAATTATGGTACATCCTTACAACGGAATAGTTTTCAGCTGTTAACAGGAAGGAAGCAATGTGACAGGTACTGATTTGAATTATCTCAAAGGTTTGTTATTAAGTGAGAAAACAGAGATGTAATTGGTTGTATAGAGGGCCTCATTTGCATAAAAATAAAAAGAAGCAAAGCAGAATATATTTGTGCAAATATTTGCTTGTTGATGCATAGATTCTGCTACCTTTGGTTGTTCCTGGAGAGCAGAAACTCTTCAAGCACCATAGAAAGGAGACTTTGTTGCTACTATAAACATGTTTGTGCCTTTCGAACACTTTACACTGTTTATATATAACCTATTAAAAAAAAATTTTATGTATAACATCAAGATGTCTCTAGTACTTCAAAAATCAAAACTCTCAGAGAAAATATAGCCATTTTAGCTTTTCATCTTTTGGAAATAACAGCTATTCATACTTGAAAAAGGTTATTTGAGGAGATGATATCTTCTCTCTTATCTCTTTGTTTAAAAAGAAAATGCAAAAATTGTTTTTAAAATAACTAAATAAATCACAAAAATGAAGCACAAAATGCAACGGTCCTAAACTCCAGGTATTGAAAGCAAATATGTCTATTTTTAAATTTATGGCATGTATAAATTTCAATCTATAATAATTTCAGTATACATTCAGTCCCCAAACCAAGCTTAACAAATCGTTTTTAATTCATTTGTCTCTAAATCTTGTTTTTCCCCATAAAATTAATTTAAATTATATTAAACAGTAGGCACCACTTATTAAATGAAAAAGGGCCATAAGTTGACTTTAAAAAATAATGAATCCTATTAAATATTGCATTAAATATGAACTTTCTAATACAATCTTTGGGATCAGACTGATCTAAAATAAAACAAAATGTTCTCAAAATACATTTGGTATCTTGCAAAAATTGTGAAATTGTTTTGTTTTGTTTTATTCAGAAAAGTGTTTGCAAGGTCATTAATTGCTGTGAAAAGAATTTGAGTGTTCAAAAATGTTGAGAAATGCAGCCGAGGCCCACCACGGATGGTTGTGCAAACTGTGAACGGTACAGCTCCAGGGGGTGCCATTCAGAATATAATCTAAGTTGCTCAGTGCACCATCTGTACAGCCCTGGGCTGCTGAAAGTGTTGGGGAGACATCGGTTTGGGGGTAAGGGTGGGGAGGTGTCGGAGCTGGGGTTATGTGGATTATGAGGCCAGAATCTCATGCTTACAGCCTCCCATCTCTCTAGGCCAGCCTCTCTTTTGGAGGCTCCGGCAACAGAATCATCCCAAGCTTTTAACACTTCCTTGGCCCCAGGCATTTCCCAAAGTCCTCTTTAATCACCCAGCAGCTGAGAAGGAAGGCCAGAAGGGGGAGCCTCTCCATGCTCCTAATCTTCCCTCTACTCAGACTCTAATGGGGACAGAGGTGGCCGGCTCCAGGGGTGGACCAGAGAAAGCCGAACCCCAAATGTCAAACAGACCATTTGGACTCTGGGACCAGCTCTACCACTGCCTTGCTGGCAAATCTTTGAGCCTGTCTGTGCATCTGCCTCCCTATTTACACAATGAAGAGAATTATTGCTATTCCTTCCCTCACTGTTGGAAAATAGATAAGAGGAGAGAGAAAACCATGTTGTGATGATTTCACTGGGAATTCAAGAATTAGTGGACTGAGAGTCAGGAGGCTCTGCTAAGCAGCTATAAGACCTGGAGCCTTAGTTTTACCGTGTGCAAATTGGCAAATTGCTGGCCTTTTCACCACTAGGAGTCTGGTTTTTTATTTCCAAACCATCACCAGTAAGATTTTACTCCTAAATTGTATTTTGGTAATTAATATGTACTTAATAGTAAAGTAATTATTGTTACACTTGTAAAGGAATATTTTTATTATGAGTGACAGAATTGACAAGCTTACATAATTGAAAATTCTAGGTGAGGGTAGCTTCAGGCAAGGCTTGATCCAGCAGCTATCTCTAAGGACTTAGGTTCTTTCAGTCTCTTGGCTCTACTTCCTATGATGTGTCATAAGATGACTACCAGAAGCTCCTGGCACTACTTGCTTTCCTCATTTCTGATTAGCAGGAAACAAGGAGTTTGCTTCCTAGTTAGCTCAAAGAAAAGACCTAGAATTGAGACCCATTAATTCTGTTTGTCTTGATTTAGGTGGTATGCCTTTTCCTAATCAATTACTACGAGCTGGAGAATGAGATATTCTGATTTGCTTAAGCCAATTAGGCCCCACCTCTGGAATGGGGTCATTTCTGCCCAGATCACAGGGCTGGGAAATTCCCAGTACTGTTAGGAAGAAAGAATAGGGCAAAGGGTGCTGGAGAGACAACCAGCAAGTCAACTACAGTACGTTTGTGTATTAGTCAATGATCTCTCTCACCGCCCTTCAGAACTTGTGACAGCATGTGAACTGCACATCAGTGAGCTCCAGGATCTTAGGAAGTGTTCACTATGACCACCCCATCTGTGCGTGACCACACTGACCACGTGAGAGGCCACATTGGTGACCACATGAGACGTCATCCCAGCCCCTCATGAACACGTGACTCTGGTTAGATCTGGCCTACTTGCAAGTTCATCTGCGTTCAATTTCTAGTTCTCCATTCGTTGAATCTTCACAGATGGCTACACTGGAGAGCCCAGATGAGCCTCAAGCTCCCTTCCAGCTCTGAATTCTCAAGCTTATGCCTGCCCCTTTCAGATATAGGAGACATTCAGGAGCTGTACTTGTCAAAGTGGAGGAGGCAACAGAGGCGTGCTCAGTGAAACAATAGCCAAACCACCTCAGCCCTCTCGTTCATTAACTCACCAAGCATTTACCAGGTCCTGTGCCAGGGGCATGGCACAGAGTTGTGGACCCAGCCTCTGAGGAGGCACAGTCAGGTGGGAGACAGTGGAACCCACCCACCACCACCCAGGAACCCTGGGGTCAAGGGCAGACCCCTCTCTCCTACCAGCTCAGAAGGCAGGAATGCCTACCCCGGCACTCTCAGCCCCAGGACCACCCCAGCTCAATCCCCTAGTCTCCAGAACCTCATATCAACAGATGGAGGAGTGCCAATCCCAGGCTGGAAACCCATCCCTCTTCACATCCTCAGAGCTTTGCAGAATTCTCTCCGCCCCTTTGCTGAAGAGGCTTTGGCACTGGGGGTGGGTAGGGAAGCAGGCAGACTCAACCTTTTGCCCACATCTTCCAGATGGGATTCACTTGCTAAGGAAGTACACGGTGACGCCAAAGGGAAAACTTCCACTCCAAGCCACTCTCTCCACCAGATGCCCAAGATCCCCCCATTCCTGGGAGTTCAGCATTGCCCTTTTCAAGTCCCTAGGACTTGAAGCACCTGTGTGGATCAGATTCCTATCTCTGCTGCAAGCTGGACCAGAATCGGAGCGAGTACCTGGGCAGGAGGAAGCCTGGTTAGTCCACTCTCTGCTCTGTGGCCAGGGGCAAGTTTCTTTCCTTCTCTGCTGATCCTGATCTACGAAACAAAGGGATTTTGCTAAACAATCTCTATGGGGCTTTTCCTTGGCTCTGAGCATTCAAGGGTTCAGAAAAGAGGGAGCAGGGAGGGCTGGTGGGGGGGATGGAGGCACAGGGAAAAAAAGAGGCAGGAGGGTCGTCGCCCCAAATTTAGACTTTGGAGGTTAACTCCAAATGGGAGCACACTCAGTCACAGGATATTTATAACCAAGAGGACCAGACAAAGACATTTGGTTCCAATACTGAACCACACCACCCGTAAGGCCCATGAAATTATATAGATGATTTTTACATAAACTTTTTACTCTGGAATAATTTTAGATTTACAGAACAGTTGCAATGACAGTACAGACAGTTCCCATACACCCCATACCCACTTTCATTTTCCCTTAACGTTATCATCTTACATCATCACCGTGGTGGAAAAAAACCAAAAAGAACAACAACAACAAAAAAAACCAACATTGGTACATCACTGTTAACTAAACTCCAGACTTTATTTGGATTTTACCACTTTTTCCATTAGTACTCACTTTCTGTTCCGGATCCCACCTGCATTACCACATTGCATTTAGCCAGCATGGCTCCAAGGGTTCCCTTTTTGTCTTTCCTTGTTTTTCATGACCTTGACAGTTTTGAGGAGTCTCGGTGTTCTGTCGAATGCCCTTCAGTTTGGGTTGTCTGATGTTTTTCTCAGGGGTTATGGGTTTTGGAAAGATTATCTCAGAATATCTCATCACATCCTATCAGAAGATCCATGATATCCACGTGGCTGAGGTTGACCTTGGTCACTTGGTTAAGGTGATGTCTGTAAAGTGACTATTTTTTCCCATCCCCTACTCTATTATTTAGAAGCAAGTCACTGAGTACAGCTCACACTAAAGGGAGGGCAGACGGGGGAGTTTCTGTATATATTATTTGGAAATCTACTGTAAGGAAGAGTTGTCCCTTCTCCATCATTCTTTTATGTATTCTATAATTTACTAATATCAGTATGGACTCATGGATATTTATTTTCCACTTTGGGTTATAACCCAATACTATGTTATTCACTTGGTTGCTCTGTCTTAGCTTTTACCATTGGGAGCTCTTTTGGCTCCTGTGGCCTCTTGAAAAGCCTCTATCTTTTTGTTTCTGAGCACTCCCTCACTCTGGAACTATAAGATGCTCCAGACTCATCGTTTCCCTGCCCTGGTCCTAGAACCAGCCATTTCTACAAGGAAATAATATATTTTTAGGCAAATCTTCCAATTATCTTGTCAATAGTCTAAATATATTGCCCTGCAGTTGTGCATATGATGAAAAGAGGTAATCTGCTCAATTATGATTTAACATATACCTCAATATTTTACAGCCCTGCACTGACCACTCTTTTTAAAATGGTTCAGGAGCCTCAAAATAAGGGAGTTCCTGGTCCTGTCTCCACTTCTAAGAGGTCTTCATGAAAGTAACCATCACCTCTACTGCCACTTTGTTAAGGCTCAGGGGCAACCTGCCCACCCTTACCCTGCCCAGTCTGGACTGCCCGAAGGATCAAGTGGAGGCAAAGGTGATTCCAGAGGCCCTTCCCTCTCCAGCCTTCCTTGCTCCTGCAGGGAGTTTCCAGTCCTGGGGCTCTGCAGACCTCACCCAGGCTGGCTGGGCCAGAGGCAGGAGGACAGGCAGGCTCCAGGAAGGAAGCTGGCAACCCAGCCAGTGGAGATGGGCGGGCAAGAGGGGAGGTGCATCCTTAGACTTCAGGGGGCTCCAGGGGATTGGGGCCAAGGTAGGCAAATCCAGCTGGAAGTAGAGCAGGGATTTCCCGGAGCAGCTCTGGGTTCTGCAGAAGAGACCCAGCTGCTCTGGAAGAAGCTGCCTTCCTGAGCCGGAAGAGAGTGAGACCGTGGGCAGGGAGTTGCTGACTCATCGCTGGGTCCTGCCGGTTCCCACTGGCACAGAGCCTGGGAACATGGGCGGAATCCCAGCCGCGTCCTGGCCCTAGAGGAGGACCTAGGCTGGCGGTTAGAATACAGCACGTAGGGATGGAGGTGGGGTTCTGTGCGACCACTGAGGAGGAAGCAACTCGCCATCTGAGAAGTCTCCGAAGGCCTCGTAGAGGTGGTGACATCATCAAAAAGATGAATGGAATTGGCCAGGCAGGAGCAGGGAGGGAAGGAGAGGAGGGCACTTCTAGCAGAGGAAAAAGCAGGTGCAAAGGCACAGAAACATCTGGGAGGCACTTGGCATAGTGCCTGCCACCTAATGACTACTTTACAAATGTGAGGTATTATTACTGTGGCTGATTAATTGTTATTATTATTAATCTGAACACACTACTTAATACATTTACTATCGCCAAGGTAGTTCCTATAATGAATAAAGGCTTAATGTCATTGAGCTCTTCTCATCTATAAAGGAGGCTATTGTGCAGATTAGAGACCCAGGGTGGACAGGGCTCAGCTAGAGTGCTGTGGCTTGTGTGATGTATGTGAGGGGCCCAGCACTGGGCATGGGCCAGCCTAGGGTAGGGGGCTTGCGTTTCTTCTCAACTGAGCCTGCCAGCCCCTGGCGTTGCTGTGCCTGGACTAGGCAATAAAACAGAAACCTGGCCAGGCTGGGTCAGTGCCTCTTCTGGTTCTCTCTGGGGTCCTTCCTGGGGTCTCCCATGACCTCTCAGAACAAGCTGGTGTAGACCTGGAGAGAGCCTGCCTTGGAGACAGCTGTGTGAATTCCAGCTCCACCAGATCCATGACCCTGGGCAAGTCTCTTCGCCTTTCTGAATCTCTGACCCTCAGTCTCCTCAACTCTACAAGTTGCATTATGACACGTACAAAAATATCCAAGCCCACTCTTTGTAGTATGAAAGAAAAGAAAAGAAAAGAAAAGAAAAGAAAAGAAAAGAAAAGAAA
>JAKSZT010053883.1:31134680-31160925 GCA_026826555.1 Tolypeutes matacus
AAAGAAAAGAAAAGAAAAGAAAAGAAAAGAAAAGAAAAGAAAAGAAAAGAAGGAAGGAAGGAAGGAAGGAAGAAAAAAAAAGAAAGAGAAAGAAAAGAAAGAAAAAAGAAAATCTAGAAATGTCTCAAACATCCAAAAGCAGGAGAATGGATAAAGAGTCATAAAGTGGAATAAAGTAGTAAAATAAATGAATTACAGCTACACAGAAAACAGAGATGGATTTAAAAAAAAAACCATAATATGTGAAAAAAGGAGTTGCAAAACTTTTATATAAGGCAAAAAATAAATAAAAAGCAAAACTAAACTATTATTATTTAGGAATCCATACAAAGGTGATAAAACTAAAAGAAAATCAGGGGAATGATTAGTACAATTAAAAAGAAATTCAGGAAAGTAGTTCTTCAGGACAGGGGGGAGGAGGTTGAATGGGGGGATGGTACCCAGAGGGCCCCAGACGTACTGGTTCTGTTCTACTTTTTTAAAGTTAGGTGATGAATACATGGATGTTTTATTATCATGACTGTAATTCCTTAAGCTGTATGTATATACTTGTATATGTGGTACCTTTTACAATAAAAACAAAATGTGATTGTAATACTAATGCATATGCCTGTGTTAAGGCAGAAATAATGCATGGAAAGTCCTGGCACACAGTAGCACTCAGTTTCAAGTGCTTTGGCTCTCTGGGCCTCAGTTGCCCCATTTGCAAAGTGAGCTGGTAGCTCTGCAAAAGCTTTATCCTCTAGCTTGTGGGTTCACACTCACACACACACAGGAAGCCTCCTGACGGCAGGTGCCAGACCCTCCCCTCCCACCAGAAGTCTCCCCTCTGTCCCACGTCACTGGTGGTTTCAAAAGTGGCCAAAGTGGCACCTGGTGTACTGGAATAGGAACTCCTTATCCCAGGTCTGAGTCTTTCTAGCAGGGGCAATTTAGCCTTTTCTGAACTTGGTGTCTCATTAGTAAAATGGGTCTCATAACCTCTGTCTCCCCCATCTAAGCACATGGGTGGGTACTGTGAGGCACTGTACTCATGTCAGCGGTCATGACTGATTGATCTGGGAACCTAAAGGCAACTTCATGGAGGTGACTGGTGCCTGTCTCCAGGGAAGGAGGGGGCGGGGTCTGAGTTTTGTAGCTAGCATAAGAACACTCACTTGGTGATGGTGTAAAATGTACCTACCTTTGCCTGGCTTTCTGCCTCAGTTACGGCGTATCTGCTGGTGGTACCTGCCTTTCTATCCCAGGAGTTATTTCAGAAAAAGTCTTCTGGCCCTGGGTGTGGCTCCACCTCTGGGTACGTGTTTCAGTTAGGGTGTGTTGTGGAGTGTTCCTGTCTCAGTCTGAAAAGTGCCTGTCAGGGTGTACCTGTTTTTATAACGAAGGACTTACCTCCAGCCATGGGTGGACCTATCTGTGTACCTGATTCACTTAATGTGTTCCCGACTGTACCTTCGTCCACGAAGGTGGATCTGAGTATACCTCTCAGTCGGGCTGAACCTGTCAAGTGTTCCGAGATCAGAGTAGATAGGGCTGGACCTATCTCTGTATCGCTGTACGCACCTTGGTCAGTCCGTACCTGACTCCGAACATGTACCTGGCTCAACCCGTGTTTACCTTACGCCGATGGGCCGTGCCCTCCTTCCCTCCTAGTGTCACCGCCCCCGGGCTGCGCCCCAGCGCCCCCGGCGCCGCCAGCGCCCCAGGCCCAGCCCCAGCCCACCCCACCGCTCCGGGTCCCCGGGTCCCCCGTCCCGGCCTTGCCCAGCGCACTTCGCTCGCGGGGGCGGGGCGGCGCGGGGGGCGGAGCAGGAAGGGGCGGCGGCCGCTCCGCCCCCTCCCGCGCGTCGTCTCCCCCGACCGGCTCTCGCCTCCCTTGCCCGGCTTCCGCGTCACCGACCTTAACGCCACCTGCCCGCCCACCCTCCCCGTATAAAGGCGCTGCGGGCCTGGCCCCCGGGACTCGGCCCCATGGAGACGCCGCTGGCCGCGGCTGGCGCACGGCGGGGTGAGGCGCTCGCGGCGGGGACGGGGGCGCGGGTCTCGGGGTCTGCTCCGAGGGCGGGGCGTGGAGAGGGCTCCGGCTGGGGCCCCTCGGAGGGGAAGGGACGTGGGGCCACTCACACCCCACCCCCGGGCGCGCCATTCCCCAGGACCCCCTCCAACTTAGCCCAAGTTGGGGGAGCCGGGGCCAGGTCCGGGTTCGGGAGCCGAGGAGCGCGGGTCTCCCGGCTGGGACGCGACCGCGTCACCGGCGCCCGGCGGCAAACCAGAGTTTCCCAGCAACTTTTCTCTCCGCTGTGGCGCCCCGGAAACTTGCCTTCTCCGGGCCCGGGAGTCTGGCCGCGCGCCCCGCGGGCCCTACGCAGTTGGCCCGGAGCACGGGGCGGGTGGGCGGCGGCGAAGGCCGCAGCGGGGAAGCCCCCGGACTCTGCGCTCCCTTCCAGCCCCGGGTTTCCATCTGAAAGCCCCGCCCCGCAGCTGTGGGGGGCGCGGCGAGGTCCTCCGAGGCCCCCGCGGCCTTCTGGGTCCCTGGGTTGGCGCGGGGGTGGGGTGGGAGGTGGAGTTAGAATGCCTAAATTCAGATCCTCGGGTCACCAGTCTACAGTTTTTTGGCCTTGGGCAAGTTCTTCCTGTCTCTTTGCCTCAGTTTCCTCCTTTATATAACGGGAATGGCCATCTCTAGAGGAGAGAGCCCTTGAGAGGACTACCCAAGGTAGCAGCTGAAGATGGCACTGCGCAGTGCCACCAGTGGATGCTGGGTGGCAGGGGCAGGAGAGGGCTCCCTTTCCCATCCCTTACTCTTGTGGTTGTCCCACAGGAGCTTCGTCACGTGCCTTCCAGGAGCCTGAGCTATGAGTGCCCCCTGTGGAGAGAGACCTGTCCAGGCAGCCAACCCCACCATGAGTCTGTGGGAACATGGGGACAGCCACAGCTGGCAGGGTACCCCCGAACCAGCCGCTGAGGAGACATCGGCTGCAGAGCTGCAGATGAAGGTGGATTTCTTCCGGAAGCTGGGCTACTCATCTGCCGAGATCCACGGCGTCCTGCAAAAGCTGGGGGTCCAAGCAGACACCAACACAGTGTTGGGCGAGCTGGTGAAGCATGGGTCGGCCACCGAGCGGGAGCGCCAGGCCTTGCCGGATCCCTGCCCGCAGGTCCCTCTGATTCCGCGGGGTGGGGGTGCCCCCAAGGCTCCCACCCTGGAGACCAAGCCCCCTGAGGAAGAAAAAGAGGGCAGCGACTTGAGGCCCGTGGTTATCGACGGGAGTAATGTGGCCATGAGGTAAGTGTCACTTCTGTGACCAAGACTCATGGCCAGTTGCCGGGCATGGTGGCCATGTATCTCTGTGGCCCTGGTAGAGAGGAGGCCCTGCCTTGTGCCACTAGGCTCTTGAGATGGGTTGTGGAACGTTTTACAGAGAACACAGAGGAGCAAAGGGTTGTCCATGGTCACTCTGCTGGTAAGTGGTGGAGCAAGGATTTGAACCCAGGTCACTCTCTCCAGAGGCCACCTTGTGCCCCAACTCTCAGTCTCATTGCCGCTGCGGTGATGTGAGGCAGTGTGATCTAGCGGATTAGACTGTGGCTCCAGTCCTAGGCCACCTGGGTTTGACTCCTAGCTCCTTCGTGTAGGAGCCGGTCACATCACCTCTGCCAGCCTCCTCTCCTGTGTGAGTGAACAGCACTAGCCACTTTTCAGGTGGCTGCTGTGAGCAGTGAATGCACACAGCCTGGTGACAAGTAAGCTCTCAGCAAACCACAGGAGCTGCTGCTGCTGTTTGGGGGCTGGGGCTTCTGAGGCTTCCTTGTAAGCAGGCCCGGTGGCTGGGGCCTTCATGGCTGTGCCCGGGAGTGACCTCAAGGCTGGATCTGGCTCTCTTGCTGGGGGGTGTGGGCGGGTGCTCTGGCTTCAAGGGAGCTGTGACATGGGTCCCTCTGATTCAGCTGGAGCCACCTGGGCTGGACTAGGCTCTGCAGAGCACCCCAAGCCAGTGCCAGGACTCAGCCTCCCAACCTACCCCCTACACAGGCTGTCACAGGGAACAGGCTGGGGTGGGGGCAGAGGGTAAGGCACCACTGGCCCCAGGAAGCCCAGACTTCTCCCTTTGCTCCAGGCCTCGCCCTCTGGCCCTGCTTTCTCCCAGTTCCCTTAGTAGCAGGCCAGTGAGTCAGGGCTGGGTGGATCTCTCCCAAGGAAAAGTTCCTGGTGGGGTGGACTGGGAGACCCCAGCCATTGGCGTGGGGAGTAGGGGAGGGCCCCTTCCTTCAGGGATCTCCCAGGTGGGCTGCCTGAGGCGGGCGTGATGTCAGCCTCTGCCCACCTGAGCATTGGGACAAGTTTGCTTTCTGGCTGGCCCTAGCCCTGTAGTCTTGCTGGTGAGTCCTCTTACTGTCATCCAGATCAGTCTTCTCATCTCTGAAATGGGCTGAATCTGAAAAAAAACTGGCTCCTCTGTGCCAGGGGGCAGCTGGTCACAGCCTGGACTTTGAGAGTTTAAGGGGTCCCTGTTCAGGCTCAACAGTGTGTGACCAGGCAAGGAGCCAGGCCCCTTTGGGGGGCCTGGGCCAGGAGTGGCTGAACCCTTGGGGCCGCCATGGCCATGTGCTGTGTGTGTTTGTATCCTGGCAGAAGGAGGAGGGGCCTGGGAGGAAGGAGGGGCAGGTGGTGGAGGGAGGAGTACAGGGGAACAGGTGCCCCAAGAGGCAGAGCCGCCGGGGGTTTCTAAGCTAAGGCAGTGGCAGGAGGGGAATTCCAGCCTCAAACTTCCTGTCTCAGCTGCTACTGGGTTCCTGCCCTGCTGCCCCTTCCCCCCCAGGGGCAGGCGGGCCAGCCCCCCCCCTATGCAAATTGTGGGGAAATTCACCTTCTGTTTCCTTCTAAGGGAATTTTTCTCCACTTGCCAGGCATAGCCAGGGCAGATCTTTTCACCTGGAGAGCCTGACCCGGCCCAGCCCTGCCCGTCTGTCCTGGGGCTGGGGCAGCCAAGCTGGAGTCTCCCGCACACCTCAGCACCTCAGTGTCTGTGTTAGCCAGGCTGGGGGTCCTGACTTTCTGGGAAAGCGGGACTGTCGTGGGCTGGGAAGATGCCTGGTTTCCCTCTGCCAGCAGGGTTTCCTCTGCCCCTCACCCAAGCCAAGGCACTAAAGTTAAGTGATAGGGAGGTGCCCCAGGCCTGGGAGGGCAATGTCTGGGCTCCATTTGAGGGACTAGAACATGTTTTCCGCTTCCACCAAGAGTAGGGCTCTGCAAAAGTTAAAGGTTGATAAACTTTTAGTATTGTCAAGGGAAGTACTCATTTACTGCTGCTGGAAGAATATATTGGCTGAATCTCTTTGGGAAGAAATGTGGCAGTGTCTATAAACGTTTATAATATACACATCCTTGACTCAATAATTCTCCTTCTAGGAATGTATCCTATAGAGAAGGTATAGTTATAAAGAAATTAATTGGAGCATTTTTTGTTACAGTAAAGAAAATAAAATGACTTTGCTTAAACAATATCCATCCATAAGATGCTAGTTGAATAAATTATGATAATTCTGTACAAAGGAATATTTATGCAGTTGTTAAAAATGAGGTAAATCTTGGGGAGAGGTTGTAGCTCAGTGGTTGAGCACTAGCTTCCCATGTGTGATGTTCCGGGTTCAATCCCCAGTACCTCCTAAAAAAAAAAAAAAAAAAGGTAGATCTATGTGGAAAAATATGCATTAAAGCCTTTCGGAAGTTCACAGAAGAAACCTTTCTGGGTTTGAGGAGTGCAACTGAGTTAAGGAGAAGTGAAAACTTTATGCCCTTATGTTGTTTTTGTTTTTAAAAAAAAACAGGTACATCTATTACTTCTATTTAAAAAAAAAAAAAAAAAAGTCTTGGAGAAGGCCTGTCCTATAAATAAAGAATAATTCAGTGACACCCCCCCCTCCCCCACAGAAAAAAAAAGAGTAGGGCTCTGACTGACTGCTGAGGGAATACTCCAGGGGCTGGTGCACTTAACAGCAGATTTGTCCCCAGCCAAGGTTTGTGGTGCCGGGAAGCAGTCCACTGCACTGGAAGGTGGGTGCACGTGCAGACTGAAAACCTGAGGCGGGGAGGGTAAGCCAGGTCAGAGATGACCACACCCTCACAGCCTTGGGGGAGACAGTGCAGAAAGCCCAGAGAAAGGGTCGCGGGATGTGGGGGGAGGGGTGCCAGGCATTGTGAAGCTACAGACCAGTGACCTGACCCATCCTGACAGGTCAGGGAAGGCTTCTCAGAGGCAGGACTCCCCCCTGGCTCCTGAAGGAGGAGCAGGAGTTTGGGAGAAGCAGCCTTTCTCCTGTTTCCAGGCTGCCCCTCCCTCTTGACACTCATGCTCTTGCTCAAACTCAAGTCTGGGAGCGCTTTTCTCCCAAATAAACTTCAGGTTTTGCTGGTAGGAACAGAAGGGCAACCCAGTGGTCCCAGGCTTGGGTTCAAGTGCTGACTCTTTCTTATGTCCAGCCAGGTGACCTTGGACAGGTCGCAGCACCTCCGGGGAGTCCTTGTAAGGGTGAACCCAGGAGGTTTGTGATGGCGTCTGACCTCCAGTAGACACTCAGTGCCCGTTAATTCCCTGCTCCTTTCCCGGGTGCAGGTTTGGTACCTGGAAGGGTGCCTGTCTGAGCAGCCACACCTGTTGTGCATCTCAGCTCCACCTTTACTGCCCTGAGATCCTGGCAACTAAGTTACCCTCCCTGGACTGTAGTTTTCTCATCTGAAAAAAAGGAAAAGGGGGTGATAACGACGACGGTCCCCTCCTCATAGGTTTATTGAAGGCTAAACGTTAAGCACTCAGCAGGGCCTGGCTCATAGCTCTTAGTAAAGGTTAACTTTTATTAAAAGCGGGACTGACGGCCAGGGTCTGATGGCTGGACTTTGCCTCCCTTACTTGACAAAGACCTTCAGACCCTGGAGCCCCATCCTCACCCCCAAAACAGCCTCCATGCCCCTCAGCTGCTCCGCCTTCCTCTCTCACTTCTCTTGGGGCTCCAGCTATCGCCTCCCCCCCCCACACGGCCCACAGGATGTGGTCGGTCATGGACTTGCCTCTTTTGCGTAACGTTTATTCTCTTTTATTTGCCAAAAATGAGTCTGAGTTGTTCACTGAGGGGGCAGTGAGGGGCTGGGGAGGGAGCCTAACTGGCCTCTTTGAGCCGCAGCCTGGTCCCAAGGGCCCTTTCATGCCACCCACTTTTACCTGAGAGCCTCAAGCCCCCGGCCCCTCCCCACCTCAACTCCCAGGAAATCCAGGTTGGAAACTCCTCTTTGCTGGACCGTCTTTTGCCTCAAGCAAACAGGAAGGCTTTCCCACTGACACTAGCCCTTCCTAAGGAAAATGTAGACCGCTGCGCCCATTTTTCAGACAGAGAAACTGAGAACCAGAGCAACCCAAGAGCCCTGCAAGGCTTTCTGCTGGAACCGGCCGGCTCTGGTTGGGGCAGGGGCAGGCAGCCGACCAAGGCGGAGGACTGCCCCTCTCCCAGCTTTCCTGGCTAGCGGTCTTCCCCGCTCCAGCCTTCCCCCTTTGCTCAGCTTCCTGACTAGCCCCCCAGCCCCTCCCGCCTCGGGTCACAGCGTCCCTGTGAGGGGTGAGGAGAGCACAGTGCCGCCCGGGGTCATGGTCTAGGCACTGGGGGAATTGGCGGTGTTGGGAGGAAAAGCAGTTTCCTTTCACTTTCAAAGTGAGATGTTCCAAAGGGCCTCCTCCACTGTGTCACTTCTGCCCTGGGTTTAGAGTCAGAATCCCTGGCCCCTTCCTCTTGGCCTGAGGACTGAACTTTAATCCGGAACAATCTGGTTTCTCTTCAGTTAGCCAGAACTGGTGCTTCCCCCGCCCCCACTGCGCCGCGCTGCCGGCAAGGAGGGCTGGTGACTCAGGCCGGGCCGCGAGTGTCCCTGTGGTCCCGGCAGCTCCCCGGGTGGGGCAGGAACCAGAACTCTCCCGGCGCCTTTCCCCCACCCCCAGGTGTGTTGCAAGTGGCCTGACCCTCCCCCCTCAGTGGGGAGCGGGTGCTGCCAGATTCCAGGGTGTTTCCTCACTTTGAGGAGATGGAACCTCAGGGAAAATCCCTGGCCTAGCTATCCCAGGCGCTGTGGGAACCAGCTGGGAACCAGGGCAGGGAAGGGAGGCGGGGGGGGCTGCCACAGCCAGAGGCCAGAGGGCTGAGCCGGGTGCTCCCTCACCACTGGGGGGTGGGCTGAAATGCAACATCCCCCCCACTCCAGCCAGCCTGGAGAAGAAGAAGAAGCCATCCCTACCAGCTGACCCTGTCTCTCCTCTCCCTCCAGCCACGGCAACAAAGAGGTCTTCTCCTGCCAGGGCATCCTGCTGGCTGTGAACTGGTTTCTCGAGCGGGGCCACACAGACATCACAGTGTTTGTGCCCTCGTGGAGGAAGGAGCAGCCTCGGCCCGATGTGCCCATCACAGGTGAGTGCCGCCTCTGGAGGAGGCATGGCCTTGCTGTCCCTGGTGGTCCCCAGGAGAGACCAGCAACTTCTAGATCTCCCCTTTTCTGTCCTCAGCAGCCCTGCCTTCTGCTGCTAGACACTGGGCCCTGCCCTCGTCCTCTAGGTGGGTCACTTTTCCAGCATTCCCAGGGCCAGAGAGGCAGCATAGCATAGTGGCTGAGCCTCTGGGCTCTCAGCTGCGACTGCCAGCTTTTGAATCCTGGCTCTGTGTCCCTGGGCAAGTGATTGAACCATTTGCTCCTCATCTGTAAAATGGGGGCGCTGTGAGGATTATGTCAGTTACTACATGCTCAGTGCTTGGCAGAGTGCTTGGCACAGATGTTATCTGTCATCCTTGTTCTTACAGCAAGGACCCCCTGACTTCTGGAAGTAAAGACAGATCTGGGGACACTTTGGCTGGGTCTGCCAGCTCCAGGTCACGTCACCCTTCCCTAATGCAGTCTAGTCACCTCTTCTGAGCTAGGCAGGGGACAGAGCCAAGACACTTCAGCTACCCCAGCTCAAGCTGGGGTCCTTCAGACAGCTCTAGGACAGGCTGGGTAGAAACAGAAACCCAGACCACATCTGGCTTGAACAGACCCGATGTCCAGTAGGAGAAAAGGAGAAGGGCCAGCTCGATTTTTAGGAGCCATTCTGAGTGGCAGGTTCAGCCCAGAGCTGTCCTTGGTTCTCAGCAGGTACTGTTGTCCCCATGGCTGGGGGCAACTGTGGCCTTGGCAGACCTAGTCCCGTCGTCATGAACTTGGAGGGAGGTTGGGGTTCCTGCAGTCCTCTCTCTGGGCTCCAGGCTGGGTGCTGACCCTCTGCACCCCCCACCACCACCTCCCCAGACCAGCACATCCTGCGGGAACTGGAGAAGAAGAAGATCCTGGTGTTCACACCGTCACGGCGTGTGGGCGGCAAGCGGGTGGTGTGCTACGACGACCGCTTCATCGTGAAGCTGGCCTTCGAGTCCGACGGGGTCGTGGTCTCCAACGACACCTACCGGGACCTCCAGAGCGAGCGGCTGGAGTGGAAGCGCTTCATTGAGGAGCGGCTGCTCATGTATTCCTTCGTGAACGACAAGTATGTCCCAACCCCCACCCCGCCACCCCAGGAGGACTGGATGGGTCTCTGTGGCCCAAAGGGGAGCAGTATGCCCTCTGGCCTTGGGGGCAGTGGTCTTGGGTGTCTATCCTGGCAGCTTGGGGGGTGAGATGAACATCTCACCAGCATGAGAGGGGCCAGGGTGGACCAGGCTGGACAGGAAGCTCTTTAGTACAGAGGATAGAGCAGTAGTCTTCATGACTAGCCGAGGCCAGTGGGGCCGCGGACACAGACTCTGGATTGTCTCCCCACCACTTCCCAGAGCTCCCAGCATGACAGTTGCCCTGAAGGTGCCCAAGGACTGTGGCCCTTCCGGACCAGAGGATCCTCCTCTCCTACCTTGGAGGGATCCCACCGAGAGCTCGGAACAGTTCTGGGGTGTCCTAAAGGGCAGGCACCAGTTTAGGAGCTGCTCCCCTGTTCTTCCAGCTGGAAGCCCCTCTGCATGTCTCCCACCTTCTGAGAGCTGTGATCTCCCTCTGCAGGTTCATGCCCCCTGATGACCCCTTGGGCCGGCATGGGCCCAGCCTGGACAACTTCCTGCGCAAGAAGCCACTCGCCTCCGAGCACAGGAAGCAGCCATGTCCATATGGTAAGAGGCCCAGCCCTGTTCTCCGTAGCTCTCCTCACTCCTCTTCCCCCCTCACCTGTCTGCCTGTGCCCCCGAGTTCTTTTTCTTGGGAACATCCCAACCTCAAGTTTCCCATGCCACCCCCTTCCCCTCCCACCTCCCCTGGTTCTGAAGCGTCCCTGCTGAGAGGCCCCACTTAATTTCCCTTTCAGGAAGGAAATGCACCTATGGAATCAAGTGCCGATTCTTCCACCCAGAGCGGCCAAGCCGCCCCCAGCGCTCTGTGGCTGACGAGCTCCGTGCCAACGCACGCCTCTCGCCCCCCAGGGCCCCGGGCAAGGACAAGGGTGGCCGGCGATCATCGTCTTCACCTCAGCCCAGCTCTCTGCCAACAGAGGGTGAGCCGTGCAGCCTGGAGGGGAAGAACCTGGGGGCTCGGGTATCCCCAGGGCCCCTCCAGGAGGGTCTAACACAGACCTTTGCCCCGGCAGGCAGGAGCCTTGCACCCAGCAGTGGCAGCAGCGGCAGCTTCGGGCCCACCGACTGGTTCCCACAGCCCCTGGACTCGCTGCCGTACACCTCCCAGGACTGCCTCGACTCGGGCATTGGCTCCCTGGAAAGCCAGATGTCCGAACTGTGGGGGGTTCGGGGAGGAGGCCCTGGCGAGCCGGGCCCACCTCGGGGTCCTTATGCTGGTTATGGCCCCTACGGATCTGAGCTCCCAGCCACTCCGGCCTTCCCTGCCTTTGGGCGGGCTCTGGGTGCTGGCCACTTCAGTGTCCCTGCTGACTACGCCCCCCCACCACCCACCTACCCACCTCGAGACTACTGGTCAGAGCCGTACCAGCTGCCCCCACCCACCCCAGTCCTCCAGGAGCCCCAGGTGCAGAGCCCAGGGGCTGAGCAGGGCCCGTGGGCTGGGGCAGGTGGCCTTGCCAAGGAGCGGGCCAGTGTGTACACCAAGCTGTGCGGTGTCTTCCCCCCACACCTGGTGGAGGCTGTGATGGGGCGCCACCCGCAGCTCTTGGACCCCCAGAAGCTGGCTGCCAAGATCCTCTCCTACAAGTCCCAGCACCTCAGTGGGTAGGCTGGCCCTGGAGCATACAAGCGCAGCGTCTGCAGCCTCTGAGAGCTGCTAGGTGGCTTTGGGCTGCGGAGCAGCCCTTTCCCACCCCTGAGGCCCACAGTGGCAGCTGGGCAAAGAGAGGACTAAAGTTGGGGAGGGAGCCCACAAACCAAAGATCCTGTAGGATTGGTTCTGGCCCACATGGCACCTCTATCCGTCTGTCCGAGTGGATCAGAAGCGATCACCCTGTTGATGCACATTGTATCTCTGTAGTTTTAAGGCGACACTGCCGGTAACGGCTGTCGGTCCGTGGCTGAGGCCCAAACCCTTTTTCTCTCAGAGGACGGGGAGGGGAGGCAGGGTAGCAGAGACTTGGGCTGGGGGCCCTGTGCATGCCCCCCCCGCCCCGTCCCTGGGATGCCGGCCTTGGCTGGCCAGTTGGGCACCATGTGCCTGCCCTCCAAGGGCCCCTCCTCTAAGCCAATGAGGCCTCGTCCGTGCTCTCGCCGGGCCCGAGGCTTCATGTTAGTAAGCAAAATGCTTCTTAATAACCCACCTCCTGCCCCACTCTGTTCGCCTAATCTACTGCCCCTGCTGGGGGTGGAGGGTCATCTGCCCTCACCCCAGTTCCCACCCCTTTCTCTACTCAATCTTCTTGCCCTGCCCAAGGGCTAGGGGACTGTGTGTATTTGTATATACAGGTATATTGTATTTCACGTGGAAAGTCTGTACCTCCTGTAATACCATCAATAAAGTCTATGATGAGTCCTTTTGAGAAGTGACTTGTTTTTGTTGCGCTTGGGGGGTTGAGCTGGCCTTTGGGTGATGGAAGCCCAGCGGGTATGTGCCACCAGCTGGCCTTCACCCTGGGGGACAGAGGCCTATCTCCTCCTGGAACGAAGAGGACATGGTGTAAAAGGGCTTGGCATCCTGGGGCTGGAGCATGGGGAGGGGGCAGAATTGGGGGAGGGCAATGGGTCTCTTCCCTCTTTCTGTGCTGTGACAAGAGCTGAGAATGGGAAACCACCTGACGGAGAAGGTGGCTTCCGAGAGACACTGGCTGAAGTGTGTGGAGGAGCTCTTGTGTACTTGGCGCTTGCCGGTCTTCCCAGATGTTGCCATCTTCTAGACTCGGGCTCACGGAGCAGGGTAGGGAGTGCCAGGGCCGTGGACAGCAGGAGGAGGCAGGGTGACTTCTGGGCAAGAGGTTAGCATCCTGACCCCAAATAGAAGAACTAGCTCTGCTACTGGTTACGTCACTTGGGGCAAGTGACCACCTGTCTAGGCCTCAGAGCTCTCATCCATGAAATGGTGATAATACCGGCACCCAGACACTGGGTGGTTGTCAGGATGCCACACTGCATCCCAATGCCTGGCACACAGCGAGTGCCCAGGGATGGTTGGTGTCACTCACTGAGCCTCGGTTCAAAGGGCTCTTCCTTCCAGCATCCCCACCTTCTCATCTGACTCAAGAAGGAAAGAGGCCAGGCAGGAATGCATTTCTCTTTTTTGCAGATGGAAAAATGGGGTGTGAATGTCAAATCTTTTAAGCAAAAGATTGGACAATGAGGTAAGCCCCACACAATCAGCAGGGGAAAATGAAAAATACATAAAGAGTTAACTCTGAACATCTCGCCTAATTTGTACTTAGTCTGTGAAGCTTTTATAGTATCTGTATTTTTTTTTTAGAAACTGCTTTACCGCAGCTGTGCAGCGTGTTGAAGAAAACGTCACATTGGCAATTCCCCTGCACAGGAGGCCCCTACCTTGTTCTTTACCCTGAACATTCTCTAGAGGCCTGCACTTAAGGCAGCAATCAATGCACAATACAGAAGTAATTGCAGCAAACATCAGCTCAAAGCCCCTCACAGAATACTCTTCAAGGTGTCCTAGGCCTGTTGATCCCACCCTCTTTGTGAGGTTTTGTCTGCATGAAGAAATGTTGCCTTATTTATGATTTTTTTTTTTCCCCATCAAAAACTGTGTTTGGGATTAAAAGGCCATTTCTGGGCCTTTGTTTTATGGAATATAAAGCTAAAATACCAGACTGTCCAGTTCATTATCAGCAACCTGGCAATGTGAAGGAAGACAGATTGGGGCAGGGCCTCAAGTGCGGGTCCCCTGGCCCCACCAGCCTGAAAGGAGAGGGCTGGAGACACAGCCCTCTCAGGTTGATAACATGGTCACAGGGGAATCCCTCCACAGGCTAGCCACTCAGCAGCCCCCTGCTGCCTCTGCACACTATGCTGGAGCTTGGAGGCCACGAGACCCCAGGGATCTTCTGGAAGGAGCAGTAAGTAGGGAGCTCTCTCACCCCTCTTCCCATCCCACCAGCATGCTGGCACTAGACTTGGGAGCTCACACTTAGTCCTTGAGCATAGCAGAATTCTTATTTGCTGCTTCTATTTCCATGTGGGGGTGCAGCAGGCCCAGGCTGGCTGTGGCCAAGGTTGGAGGCCATGTCTGGCCCTGCTGGTTTTTTGCCAGGCCCTGAAAAGGGGAGGCCCAGGCTGGGGCTAGGCTCTGGGGCCGACTGAGTCAGTTCAGGGCCCCCCACCCCCATCAGCCTGTGCTTGCATCCTGTGCTTTCCCGGCAGACTAGGCCTGCTTGGGCCAGGCTGGCCAGGGTTTGCAGCCTTCTGTGCAGACCTCTTTCTCAATCTGGCTTCCGGGCAGAACCACCAGAGGCTGCCAGGCCCAGTGCCCAGACTGTTTCCTTTCTACAAGCTGGGTTTTAATCCCAAAGTTCTCCCCATCACTTCCTTCCCTGCATCTTAGGTTGGTGACATTCATTCCCTGGGCCTCAGTTTCCCCACCTATAAAAGGAAAATAGTGATCTTTGCCTCACTCTAGATCTGACAGGGGAATATCTCCTTCATGTGATGACAGTCTCAGAGTAAGAAGGCCCAGGTTCAATCCCACCCACTTGCTGTGTAGCCCTGCAAGTCACTTCCCCGCTGGCTGGGAGCCCCAGCTTCCTTGCCTGCCTCACCAGGGCTCCTAGGATGGAGGCTGTGAAGGAGAGGGTTGCAGGGGTGGAATGTGAGTCCTGAGAATCAGGCCACTCAGGTGCTGGAAGGGATCAAACTCTGGGTGGCTGCCTCCTTGCTCTTTCCTCCTGTTTTCCTGGTTCCAGGGAACTGAGAAGCTGATGGGGAAACCAGTGAATATGCAAATTCCCGTGTTGTTGGGAAATGATCCTGGGGAGCTCACTGAGGATGGCCTCCTGCCCGCCCCTCCCCATCCCCCAAGTCCCCCCAGGCCCCCCCACCCCACCCTACCCTATGACTTGCCAGCAGGTGCCTGAACTGAGTTTTCTTGCAAGTCCTATCTCGACGATAACCTCCCATGAGACCCAGACTGCAGAAGCCAGAACTACAGCTTCCCTGGCAGAGAACAGGCTCACAACTGATGAAATGTCCAGCTCTGGACATCCCCCGTCTGATGGTCCTGCTTCTCCAGGCTGGGGGAAAACCCGGCAGCCTGAAAGACCTGAGGACCTAAACTATGAGCAGGAAGTCTTTGGGACTCCAGGGAAGGTAGCTAACACCCAAATGTTGCTCGCCTAACATGCAAACACAGCTAGTGTCCTGCACTGGCAGAGAGGTGACTGCAGCTGCCACTTCCTCCCTCTTCCTCCCAGCAAAGTTCTCTGCCCTCCTTTGTCCTCTGTGTCTCCGGGAAAAGCCAGAGTTTGGCTCCCCAACCCAGAAGGGTTTATCTAGCAGGACGCCCGCTCTCTGGAAGGTGCTGGGCAGGCCTCTATCAAAAACAGGGAGAGTGAACAAGCAACAGAAAATGGAATGCAATGAGAAAAGATCTAGGAGTTGGAGGTGGGGGTAGGTAAGTGCCACTAACCTGATCCTACCCCAGCTGGTTCCCTGGGGCTCCTATCCCCAAAGCCCAAAGACCCTAGCACTTTTGCCCCAAGGCTTCTCGAATCTCAAGCTCATTTTTTTTTTCTTGGCTAACACAGTGGGTGGAGTAGAGGGTGGTGAGTAAGCTTATTCTGGGGACCTCCTAGTTCAGGGGAAGGGTGTGGGATATTTGGCTGAGAGAGGCAGGAAGTGGGGCCCTACAATTAAGGAAACCCAAGCCATCCCAGGCCATGGCATGTTCCTGGAGGGGGAGGAGGCTCCAGGCTGTCACCCCGGGGTGTGGCCTCTTGACATTCCTCTTGAGGCAGCTGTGGTGATTTTAAACTGCTCACCCACTTAAGAAATAACTGCAAAACTAGGTGGGAGGGAAGGATCAGGCATCCCACCACACCCAGCAGAGCTGAGCATGTTGCTGAGAGGTCAGGTCCCTGGGAACGGTCCAAAGGCTCGGATGCTGGCTGCTCTCCAGAGAGCCTTGCCAAAGGTGCTCGTGGTGCTCTGCCTGCCCCCTGCCGGCAACTCCTGGTACTACTGGTACTCCTGGTACTTCTGCCCGTGCAAGGGGGTGGGGGTGGGGGGCTACCTAGTTCCCAGGGCCACTAGCACTGGCCTGGAATGAAGGGCCTAGAGCAAAGCACTTCCAGCAGGACCTGAAAGCAGGATAAAGAGAGTAATATGGAAAGTAAAGGGCTAAGGCAAAAGCAGGGAATTCTTAATAGCATTTACAGCTCCACCCTGGAAAGCAAAAGCACAGGTCACAGTCCTACAAAGTTGAAAGCTCCAGAAAATTCCAACCATTCCAGGTAATAAAAACACCCAATAAAAATTCACAGGAACTTGAAGAATTAGGAAAAGGAGAGGAAAAAAATATAAGTACTGATATTTAGGGAGTGATGTGGAAATTCAAATCATGAGATTCCACTTTTCTAACCCTGTCATTTTGGCAGGGTATGGGGAAACAGGCACTGGCCTATTGCTAGTGGGAAGGCCACCTGGAGCTCCAGGCCACCTAAAATGCACATACTCTTTGACCCAGCAATCCCACTAAGATCACTTACAGGTTACCTACATTTGCAAAATGCTGTGTGCAAGCTTCCTTGTTGTATCACACTGCCTGAAACTGCAAGAGGGGAAACAAGATGGACACCACCAACAGAGGACTGGTTAAATTCTGGTATCTGCAGGCAACGGAATGTGGAGGTAGGCAATACAAATGAGATGGCTGTATAAATCGAGTGTTTTAAGCTATATAGCTAGATGAAAAAAGCAAGGGTGTAACTGTGCATAGTACACTACTTTTGTAACTATACTCATGTCTGTGTTCATATTGCTTATATATGTATGAAATTCCACTGGAAAGCACCCAAGAAGCATAGTGTTTGTCTCTGGGAAGGAGAACTAGGTACCTGAAGGATAAGTGGACTTACTTTTCACTGACTACAATTGAGTACCATTTGGATTTATGCTATTTGCATTATTACTTATTCAAATTAGGTAAATATTTTAAAGTCCCTCTCTGGGGTATAGAAGAAGTTATGGTGTGGGGTGGAGAGGGTTGTGTATGGCCAGGCATCTCTAGTTTATTCTTGTACACTCACAGTGAAGACTGGGAGCATATCCACCCATATATATATTATTAAACCATGAGAACTGCCATTTTTATAGATCAAAACGGTTAAGTATCAGCAATTTCTTGTGGTTCAACCTAATATTTATAAATTATCTACATGTATCACTGAACTAATATTAATGCATATTATATAATACATTCAAAATGAGGAACTAAATAAGGCTAAGTCTGTAAGTAAATATAAAGCAAAGGCCTACTAGCTTCTTGCCATATCCCATGGGCCACCCTGCACTCTCTCGGGAGTCACTGCCCAATGTAGCAAGGGTCAATATCAAATCACCACAGCCCACTTCAGTGGGGAGAACTTTTCTCCTCCAAAAGCAGTGTGTCCAAAGTGAAAACTTTGTTTCAAATCCTGAAGCTTACCACTTATAAAATTCAGACATGATGCCACTAATTTCATGTCAACTGATCCAGGAATGAGCAGTCCAATCCTTTCTCATCTCTGCACCTCACATGCACATCACCTTCCTAGGCACTGAATATGACACCACGCTGAGAGAAGTAAATGTTTGCCAAGAAGCAGAGGTCTCTCTCCTTTCACCTAAACCAGGGCAGCGGCCCCTAGCAGGGGCTTCAGACAGCAGTTTTTAAGCCTAATAATGCCTCAGTAATCTGGAGTAAATGTGAGGGGAAGAGAAGTCAGAACAAAAGCAGACTAAGTCACAGAATGTTTCAAACAGCATATTTACTGCTTTCAAGCTCCGGCCATTTAACACATATTTTAATTCCCTTCTTTACCGCATAGGTCAACACGCCATTACTCTATATAATACTTACATCAATCACTCCACCCAAAGGCTCAAGCTTGGAACTGGAAATTCTGATGCCTGCTTCCTGCTCTTTTAAAACAAGGGATCTTCCACACAAACGGTATAAACTCAAATGTGGGGACAATGTTTAACCTACTAATTAATTTCTTAAAGCACTCCAAAGGCCACTAAGATATATGGCCTGTCCAGAGCAGCATGACAGCTTTGAAAGTCCATGCTCTCTCAACCCACACTGGCCAGGCCCAGATTCATGAAGGTTCCTTTGAGGGTTGCTCCTGTTCTCCACCTTCAACTTGTAGGGTCTGGTGGTGTTTAAAATATTTTGGGTTTAAATAGAATAAACTATTTCCTTAATTAGAATAAGCAAATTCATACATTCAGAAACTAGGATCCAGGGTGTGGGTCGGGAATGAGGAGTTAATGCTTAAATTGTACAGGGTTTCTATTTGGGATGATGGAAGCACAACACTGTGAACTTAACAGCACTGAATTATATATTTGAATGTGTTTAAAATGGAAAGTTGTAGGTTGTATATATGTTACTAGAATAAAAATTTTTTTAAATCCTACCATAGTGAAACCTAATGTAAACCATGGGCTATAGTTAATAGCAGTTATAATATTCTTTCATCAATTGTAATAAATGTACCACACTAACACATGTTGTTAATGGGGGTGGGGTGGTAATTAGTATGGGAACTCTGTATTTTCTGCATGATTTTTTTCTGTAAACCTACAACTTCTCTAATTTAAAAAATTACTGAAAAACTAAAGATAAACTATTTCCCCAGCCCCATGAAAGGGTGCACTTGGGACTCGCCATGAGGCTTTTCACAGGCACCATCCTCCCTGCATAAGCTTATTAAAGGTTAACTACAAAGAGGCTGGACATTTTTTTCTTTTCTTTTTTTTTAAAAAAAAAAACTACCAAAGGGAGCAGAAAAGTCCTATTCCCATCTTAGAAATGAGAAAACTACAGTACAGAAAATGATGTTTACCCATTAGGCAGAAATAAACTGTTGTGGCTTCCCTCAGTCTTCCCATTTCCTCCTCTGTCCCTCTGGATTACAGGAAAAGGAAGGAGGGAAGACATATTATGAGAGTAAGCTTCTTGTGATTTGGCTCTAGATATTTAAATTAATTCATTTTCTATCCCTAAGATCTGAAGCAAAGTACAGTATCAAACTGAACCAAACCAAACCGGTGAAGGCATCATACCCAAAAGAAGCACCTTGTCTGGTCCAGGCAGTAGTTCCAGTTCAGTGAGCACTCACAGGCTGCTAAGGTGGGTGGATGCAGGCCATCTGGCAGACTCTCCCTACCACGTGCTCTCCACGGGGACTGTGAAGCAACTGCCACCTAAGTTAATGTCCCCCTCCATGTTAACATTTGTCCTCTGGACTGGTGATACACTTGATTATTACCTCCCTCCTTTTTTTAAAGTCAAGCAAACTTAGTTTATAACCAAAGAAGTTACAAATATCATAAGCATGGTAGGCAGGGGTCCCTTGGTGCCTTTGTGTCAAGCTATACGTCAGGACTTGAATATCTAGCATACCTGGCCAACATACAGAAAATCAGGAGTCCCCTAATCAATGATTCAACTTTATAGAGAGAATAAACATCAAGCAAGCAGCCTGTCTTAACCATGATTATCTATACACACGGTGTTGTGCATATACATAGATATACTTATAAATAAAACATCCTTTTTAAGAGTACTACTACTATATCTCTTGCAAATGTCAAACTATAAGAGTCAGAAATATTTCGTGGTTTTCTCTGTGCCTTCCTAAGAGTATAGGACACTGCACATACCCTACCCCTCCCTTCCCAAAATGAGACAAATTGACAAAGGGTACAGGACATTTCCAGTTTCCATTGTTTCTTTTTTTTCTTTCTTTCTTTTTAAAGAACAACCTAAATATAATAACTATTTCTCCAAAAATTCTGACATTTGGAGGTCTGCTACCAAAGACATCTAAATAGCCACAGAGTCAAAAAACAAAATAAGTTTGAGAACAAGAGTGAAAGCTTTTGTGCATCTGACAAGGTAAGCATTTTGATAATAGACTGCCATCCATATTTGGCTCTACCAATATTATCACAAATGGAACATAATTTTTTCTGACAAAGATTTGGGCTATGATTAAATAGAGTCAAATCTTCTCTCTCAGACCAATTCACAACATAGGATTTCAGTCAAATCATGCAGTCACCTAATAATGCATTGGTTCTCAACTTGGCTTCTTATCAGAATCCTAGGGAAACTTCGAAAGAAATCCCAATGACTAGGCTGTGCCCCAGTCAGAGCCTCTGGGTCTGGGACCCAGGCATCAGTATTTTAAGCTTCCCAGGTGATTCCAATGTTCAGCCTAGGGAACTCACCACTGCTCTAGAGACATGTAACAAATATCAGCAGGTTCCTCAGCCCATTAACCCCAGTGAGGAAGGGAGGTCTGTTGGACATCACTGGCTCTTGCTGATGCAGCTTTCATTTTGCTCAAAAACTCTGGACTTAACAGCTTTTGGTTCAATTTTGAGCCTTTCCATATGTCTTAGTGATTTTTTAGAGCAATATTTAGTCAGCAAATATTAGCAATGAGAGAAAAGATGAAAAAAAGAAATATCCATAAGGCATGATATGAATAAATAAAATAAATGGAAAAATAATCTCAAGTTTAAAAGTAAAGGATGAGTAGTCAAAGCCTGTGAAATTTTATTTATACAAAAGAATAAAAATATCTACTTTAAAAGGGCTGATTTAAATTCACATTTTTCAGCTATTCCTGGTTCCTTGAACATGAAACTTCTTCCAACTCAGAAAGATTTAAGATAGGTAATTATTAAATAAACACTCTTTACCTTCCCCTTACAAAAACACAAAATAGCCAAGTTCCCCATTTTATTTGTGGTAACCCAGAGTATTTTCAGTTGGGAATATTGGCAACTGCACAAAACAAGATTCTCAGATATGTCAGCACGAAGGTATGAGCTGTACAACTCCATTACAAAAAGTCCCCAAGGAAAATAAGATGATAAAAACAACAATAGAAAAATAATAAAACACAAAGCAAAATAAGAAAATGCCAGATATTTACAGCCTTCATCTGAAATGCGACTTGTGATTCTACTTTCAGTATAAAACAAAACCAGAGTCCATTTCTTGATGGGTATCACAGATAAAGCTGATGCCAACCAGTTTGTGGGGAGGCATCCATTCCAAGAAGGGAGAAATGTCCAGTTAGCAATTTGCTGGGATTATAACCATGTCTTGGTCTTCCTGCAATTCTGTTACTAAAAATGACACAAAGTGAATGATCCGATGTGGTCTAACAGAAATGATTTTTTCATCATCACATTTCAGAACCAACTACTCAGAGTCACAGGCACTGGGTCTGGGGAAGCAGATGCAGACGGCCACACATTCAGGTAAAGGATGTTTATCTTTATGAAGTCAGATAAGGGAAGCAGGGCTCTATAGGCTGGAAGCTTCAGCACTAATGAGTCTTCTAATAGTCCTAAAAAGCGAAAAACAAAAGTCCCATCTTACTTTCAGTAGAACAGTGGTTTGAATCCAAGAAAAAAAAAATCTCATAAATAACTGCTAGGGAATTGTTCTGTAGCTAAAGATTCTATATCAATAGAATTTACAATATGTCACATCTGAAAATGTGTCTTCTGAGTTCTAAAGGGACTGAAACATTAATTCTTTCCTTATTAGACCATCTGAGTTCACCAGTTAAAAAAAAAACCAAAAACTAGTATTAACGATTTTATTGTTTAAAGGGCATTTTTCTTCATTAAAAATGTGTGTAACTTACCTCTTTCTCACTTCAAAACATCAAAAGCAAAGAAACTGCATCCAGATAGACACCCCAGACTTTAAAACTAAAATTGTGATCCCAGACCCACATTAGGAACACTCAAGCTCTGAAGACTGGAATGAATTTCTCTAATCCTCTACAAAATTGCAAGACTCGCTGAAATGGCTTGGATGATACTTACAGCTCGTGGTTTTTTGTTTAACTTCAGATCAATCCTGTGGTAGGAAAGATAAAAGATATTTGCATTTTAATTTACAAAAAAAGGGCCCAAGAATCAGCTACTGCATAGGGCACAAGCTATAACAAAGACTATTTGGTTAAGTAAAATGCACATTCTTCATTAGGCTATGTCATATTTAGTTGTTTACCCAGATAATACTAAGCAAGTTATCAGTTTAAAAATAAGAGCAGATACTTTTGCCACCAGGCAAACTTAGATGACTCAAATGAAACTGTTGTTTCATAACAACAGTTATGAAAGTCATATAAATTTTAAAAATTATTCCAAAATTATATGTTAAAGAAATTGGATTAAGAGGGCATGCTCTATGTTAAAGTGTTAGCTCTGTAACTATATCACTGATAATTACTGAGACACAGGGTGATTAAAATCAGGAAAGAGACTAGGAGTTTGTATTTCTGGACATGAAACATGAAAGAAATTAAATGAATTTCAATGTTTAAATCTTTCCAAAGCAAAATATCTTTAACTATTAATCTCCTTATGAAGCAAAGCCAGAAAATCAATTTAAATATGAATTAAAGTAAAGATTGTCTATTTGAAAAGAAATTAAAATGCATAAAAGTGAAGTTTACTTAATTTTGCTTAAGTTATTAAATAAAATGTTACCTCCATCACGTTTTTCTGTTTTTAAAAAAAACTTCCCAGCCTAACCTAATATACATACCTACAATTAAACAGATAAACTATGGGTTAGAAAGGTCTCAAAAAGGCATATTGGTGTCTACACACTAAACAACACAGCACAAATACTAATTCAAATCAAACTTACTCAAAGTCATAATCAAACATGCCAGACGGGCTGAGGGGCAGCATTTGAAAGGAAGAAAGCAATAGAAATTAATATACTAATTAAATAAATTAGTTGATTAGCCACCCTAGCAAGATTTGTAGAAATAAAATCAGCTTTAAGATCTTAAGCCATAAAATTGCAAACATCAAAGCACCAAAGAGATTGGATTTGGGAGATTCTCTTTCCTTAACAGACATCAGAATAGACCATGAAAGGAAAAGTTATTGCATTAGAAAACTATAGATACCTGAAGCCCTTTTATTAGCTGCCAGATTCAGAGTTAGAACTTTTAAAATATTTCATTGAATGAAAAAATATAATTAGGGCATTAGAAGAAACAGAGAGAGGGTTTAGTCATATAATGAAAGGGGCTTTGAAAACAGTACTAAAAACTGAGCATAATATACTACTCAAAGAAACGATGTCAACATTCTAACCTTTAAAAAAAAGGAAAGAAAGAAAACATTGTGCAACTTTTTTACTCAGGTTGTGTGTTCTAAACATGTCCAGGGAATATGTGCTCCCTTTTCTACAGCATTGATCCTAGAAGCCAAGGGTTGAATGAGTAAACTTCAGTGGTAGAGTCTTGTTCCAGAAAGTGAAGAACCATATTCCTCTGCCCTCTGAACTGGGGATGGCAGTTAGTTGTTTATGTCAGGGCTACAATTAAGGAACACCAGCATCTGCAGAGCCCCTATTAAAACAAAGGGAACTTGACATCGACAAGCACCCCAAGCCTGAGGGATCTGGATGGGAGCAGCAGAGAAGAGGAGGCCATTTTGTGCCATCCCTGTTAGTGGACCAGAGTCTGGGCAGACCTCCAAAGCAAACATTAACCTGGAGCATGACATCGGCTCCTTAACCAGCTCCATCGCCTTTCGGACTGTAGATAGGGGGGAAAACAGTATGCAAACGGCTGCAATTTTCCTCCCAGCCAATGTCTGCATGAGTGAAGCTGGAAGAAAGCTTAACTGAAGTTATTCCTTACCCAACAGTATCACTTAAGACATTTAAGAAAGAGTATATGGTAAGTACACAAAGCAGGAATTATCAAATATTTCACTATCAATCTAACTTAACTTTGTTCACTAAATCAAAATAATGTACCTAGCTAATCAAAACTTCACAAACTACCTAGAAGAATTCTAGAGTTTGGTATAGTGGTACAATCCTTAAGAACAACCTTAAATTATTTCAACTTTTTTCTTTCAAGACACTGGAACTCACTTATTATTCAGATATCTTGTAAAAGATAAGAATTTAGAACATTGTGTTCACTTACAACTGCTAAAAATTTATTACTTTTCACATTCCTGAAGAGGGCAAATTCAAAAGTTATTCTCTTCTGCTAAAGTACCATATTTATTTCCACTAGTACCTAAGACCAAGGGAGCAGACCAGCCAGATATTAAACCAGGGGAAAGACAAAAGAACAGCTGTAAAAACCAGGATCCTGCTTTCCAAACAGGAAGCACTATTTTTGAAAGTAATAACATCAAAGATTTTTATAAGTCCTGAGATTCTTCTGGAAGGAGTTAGTTCCTATAGCCAGGAGAGAAAAAGGTAGGAAGTAGTACTGTTCCTATGAAAAAGTTAAGGGTAATGCTGCTCTAATTCTCTTTTATCAGTCATCAACTGATCATGTTATTAATGAGTATGAGGTATTGCCTGAAATAAACAATAGCTAGCAAGAGAGTCTATGGTATCAGTAATAGAAAAAATGTCACAGAAACTTTCAAGGAATTTTCTTCTCTACTCTAGACACTCTGAAATAGGGAAATAATCATAACGTAAAAATGACACTGAAGTAAATTTAATAAAAGCAACACAGAGCATATTTAACTATTTTGAAAAACATTTTAATAATGTTAAGAATATGATTCTATGCTACTGTTTGTGATAAGTTAGCATCAGTCCTATTACAATGATCAAATAACCAGTAGCGCTACCAAAAAAAACAAACAAACAAAAAAACCAAGACTTGCAATTTTGCCATTTCTTACTACAGTTATGATATTAGCACAGTGACTTTTGGAACTCTTAAAACAATTAGATAAAACAATCAATTGATGCAAAAGAGGTTCAACCAGAGTTAATTCCACATTATCTCCCTGTACCATGCCTAGGAAGCTAACAATTCTCATACCAGGTACACAACGGAATATTCTATACATCTGCAAAGCAACCCAATTCCGAAGCAAACTGGAGGGCAGGGAACCCTTCCGTTTCTTGCATGCCCTTTTCACCTCCACAGCATGCAGGCTTCCAAAAGGAATGGAACAAAAGCCAGCCTATCCTGGTTTCCAGGCCTCAAAGAAGGTTTGAGGCCAGGGAAAGAGAATGTGCAAGACCCTCCCTGAGCATATCAGCAGTATTTCCAATTGTCTTAGGTATCAGGTCCCAGCATTACCACACAAACCCAAGCAGAGTGAATGCTAAAATCCTCTCTGGGTGATATCTGACCTCTCTGTCCATTGCTGTCATTCCTACCTCAGTACACACTGCAAAAAAACATGGTGGACATATGTTATCTAAAAAGGCATGCTTATATTTTATAGACTTTACATCATTTCTCAATATCTGCAGTTAGCCTATTAAAGAGAAATAGAAAAACAGAGAAATCACAAGCAATCAAAACTGTCTATTTAAAAAGGGAACAAGGCATGTCAGATGAGTTCTCTCCATCCACAACAGAGTAAGAGCAGGCAGGGATCAGGATTATAAGCAAAAGATTTTATCCCATTTTGCAGCTTCCCAACATGCTTTAGTGGCATTTTTCAAACGGTATAACACAGATTCTGTTTCTATTCCCCCTTTTTCTCATCTAAAAGGATTCCAAATTCACCACACTGAACAAAGTTTTGATGGAATAAAATTCTCCTACTGTGGAAAGAATGAAAAGGATGCCCTGGAGTTCCTCCTTCATGGTTACACTAATGTCCACCAATTCTTCCCTTAAAGAGAAAATTAGCCCATTTCATAGGGACCAAAGGAATTTCTTCGCATCAGCAACAGAAAGACTTTGCAATAATCCTAAAGCTTTTATTCTAGGAAAGTCACTTTTCAGCAATGGTCATGGATGCTCGGGGGTGGGGGGTGGTATCACTGCCACTGACCTGTGTCGGTTTTTATTCTTTCGTTTTTTATGACTGCTGTGATGACTCCCTGAGGAAGTAGAAGAAGCAGCCTTCTGAGGTTTCACTCCCTGCACAGATCCATCCAGATCCTCAGGGTCCTCCTGGCTGGGCTCATTTTCCTGATTGTGGAAGTCTGGAGAAGTATCACTTTCTGTCCCACTTCCTGGCTCCCCTGGAGAGAATAAAAACAAGTCCCCAAGAGGCATCATCAGTACTCCTCAAGCAATCTGCCTGTCAGCCAGGAAAGACATTTTGAGCACTAATATATAGGAGTATTCCCTATTCTCAAGGACCACAGATTCGAATAGACAAAGAAGATACAGTCAAAACATCCAAGTTATCAGAGTTCCTGAAAAACATGTAACCTGAAACAGCGTAACCAGAGGCAACAGATATCAGGACAGAAGGGAGATGGGAACACAAACAGGAAAACCTCATTGCACAAAGGTTAAACACAGAATACACTAATGAGATTAACAATCATACTAGAAGCATTACTGAAAACATGAGATCGGGTATCCAGGAGGTGAGATGACTCTGGGAAAATTGCCTACAGCGGGCCCTGGCTCTTTCCCCAAAACATATAGGAAGCCTAGGTTCCCATCGAGGAAAAGGAGCCCAAGAAGAGGAAGATCCCCAATTTGTGAATTATTTTGAAAAGTCTTAAGAATATTTTAAGACACAGCAACAATACTCTGCAGCTGGCACATATTCCCAATTTTATTTTATTTTATTTATTTATTTATTTATTTAT
>JAKSZT010053883.1:31161325-31248046 GCA_026826555.1 Tolypeutes matacus
CCCGGGGCCTCCCATATGGTAAACGGGAGCCCTACTGATTGAGCCACAGCCGCTTCCCATATTCCCAATTTTAAAACATCTCTTAGATAAGCAAGGACAAGAACAACTTGTATAAAAATGTATTTTGAAGAATATAATTATATATTTTTTGGTAAATGCATACTATTTTCCTGAAAAGAATTCCTTGGAACTCTTAATAAATAAGGATGGTGGAAGACTTTCACTTTTCTGAACTGTTAAAGATTCCTAAATAAACAAATTATCTGTGTTTGTCAAAAGAGGTAATATAGGCAGTGCAGGGACCAGTTTTCTTCTTTTTATGTCTCTGTATTAGAAACTGCTGGGAAGAGATTCCAAACTGGACAGTACATGAATAAGAGAAATAAAGGAAAGGGCCCAAATAAAAACAGAAGAGAAAAGCAAAGCCAGATCTCAGAAATCATGAGACCCTAATTTTTTTTAACACTTCAGGAAAGCAACAGAAGAGGGAGTTCTAGAGCTGTGAAGCTATAAAAAGCATATTGACCAATCCTGCCCAGAATTCTAAAGTTCAGGAAAACTGATTTCATATAAAAATCAGCAAAAGAACTTCAAAATGTACTATAAGGTACTACATATATAGATTAATGGACATATAGGGATCAGTGGAATAGACTTGAGAGTCCAGAAACAAACCCTCACATTTAGTCAATTGATTTTTGAAGGATCCAAGACAATTTCAACAGGAAAGAATAGTCTTTTAACAACTGGTTCTGGGACAACTGGATATCCACATGCAAAAGAATGACACTGGACCTTTACCTCACACAATACACAAAAATTAACTCAAAATGGATCAAAATCCTAAATGGGTAAGGCAATGGGTTTTCTTAGGTACAACAAAAGCACAAGTGACCAAAAAAACCCAGATAAATTGGACTACATTAAAATTAAAAACTTTTGTGCTGCAAATGATACCACCAAGAAAGTGAAAAGACAAACCAAAAAGGCAGAAAATATTTGCAAATCACACATCTGATAAGGGACTTGTATCCAAAATACATAAAGAACTCTTACAGGGAAGCAGATGTGGCTCAAGTGGTTGGGCATCCGTCTACCATATGGGAGGACCCGGGTTCGACCCCTGGGACCTCTTGGTAAAAAAAAAAAAAAAAAAGGTGAGCAGGCGAGCCACGCAGCAAGATGATGCAACAAAAGAGAGATGCAGGGGAGAGTAAAGGCGAGACGTGCCAGAAACCAGGAAATGAGGTGGCACAAGTGACAGGGTGCCTCTCTCCTACATCGGAGGTCCCTAGGATCGAATCCTGGTGAAGCCTGGAGGAGAGAAAATGAGAAGAGAAGGTAAAAAACAGACACAGAAGATCATCCAGCAAATGGACACAGACAGCAAGCAGGGGGCAGAAGGGACGACTCATAGAACTGTATACCAAAAAAAGAAAAAAAATTAAAGTCAATTAAAAAACAAAAACAAAAACCCAGAAGCAAAGCTGCCTACATTTTAAAAAAGAAGAAAGAGGGGAGTGGGTGTAACTCAGTGGTTAAGCACCTGTTTCCCATTTACGAATTTACGAAGTCTCCTGGGTTCAATCCCCGATCCTCCTTAAAAAAAAAAAAAAAAAAATAGAAGAAAGAAGGAAGAAGGAAGAAAGGAAGAAAGGAAGAAGGGAGAAGGGGAAGAAGAAAAAGAAGAAGGAGGAGGAAGAAGGAAGAAGAATCACAAATCAATAACCTAACTTCACACCTAAAGAAACCAGAACAAGAAGAACAAACTAAACCCAAAGTTAGTAGAAGGAATGAAATAGTAAAGACTAGAGCAGAGATAAGTGAAATAGAGAACAGAAAAACAACAGAGAAAATCAACAAAACCAAGAATTGTTTTTTTGAAAAGATCAATAAAATGGACAAACGTTTAGCCAGATTGACAAAAAAAGAGAGAGGATACAAATAACTAAAATTAGAAATAAAAAGGGGGACATTACTACCAACATTACAGAAATCAAAAGGATTATAAGAAGGTACTATGAGCAATTATATGCCAACAAATTAGAAAATTAGGTTTTTGGCATCTAATTTGTTGGCATATGATAAAGAATTAGAAAATACCTTGAAACATACAAATTACCTAATCTAACACAGGAAGAAAGAGAAAATCCCAACAGACCTATAACAAGTAAAGAGATTGAATCAATAATTTAAAACCTCCCAACAAAGAGAGTCCAGGACTGAATGGATTGACTTCTGAATTCTACCAAACACGTAAAGAAGATTTAACACCAACCCTTCTTAAACTTTTCCAAAAAAACAGAAGAGGAGGGATTACTTCCTAATTCATTTTATGAGGCAAGCATTACCCTGACACCAATGCCAAATAAAGAAAACACAAGAAAAGATAATTATAGACTAATATTCCTTATGAATGTTGATGCAAAAAATCCTCAATAAAATACTAGCAAACCAAATCCAACACTATATTAAAAGGATTATACACCATGACCAAGTGGGATTTATTCCAGGAATGTAAGGATAGTTCAACATAAGAAAATCAATCAGTGAAATACAACCCAACTAACAGAATGAAGGGGTAAAAAAAACACTTGATCATCTCAATTAATATAGAAAAAGCATTTCAGAAAATCCAACATCCTTTCATGATAAAAACACTCAGAAAACTAGGAATACAGGGGAACTTTCTCAAGATGATGAAGGGCATTTATGAAAAAACCTGTGGCAAATATCATACTCAATGGTGAAAGACTGAAACCTTTCCCTCTAAAATGAGGAACAAGACAAGGATGCCCACAGTAATCACTGTTATTCAATATTGCACTGAATGTTCTAGCCAAAGCACTCAGGGAAGACAAAGAAATAAAAGGCATCCAAATTAGAAATGAAGAAGTCAAATTATCCGTATTTGCAGATGACATGATCCTACATTTAAGAAATACCAAAAAATCTATAAGAAAACTACTAGAACTAATAAATAAATTATACACAGTTACAGGATATAAGATAAACACCCAGAAGTCAGCTGGGTTTCTATATACCAGTAATGAACAATCTGATAAGGAATTTACGAAAACAGCTCCATTTACAAACCATCTAAAATAATAAAACTTAATCAAGGAGGTAAACCAAGACTTGTATACTGAAAACAACAAAACATTGCTCAAAGAAATTAAAGAAGACCTAAGTAAATGGATAAACATTCCATGATTATTAAGATGTCAATACTATCTAAAGTGATCCACAAATTCAATGCAATCCCTATCAAATTCCTAGCAGCCTTTTTTCATTTTTGCAAAAATGAAAAAGGTGATCCTCAAATTCATATGGAATTACAAGGGGCCCTGAATAGCCAAAACAACCTTGAAAGAGAACAAAATTTGAGGACTCACACTTCCTGATTTAAAAACTTACTACAAAGCTATTAAAACAGTGTGGTACTTGCATAAGGACAGACATTTAGACCAATGGCAGAGAACTGAGAGTCCAGAGGTAAATCCACACATTTATAGCCAGTTGATTTTCAACAAGGGTGTCAAATCCATTCAGTGGGGAAGTAACAGTCTCTTTATGAAATGGCACTGGAAAACTGGAAAACCACATGCAAAAGATTGAATGTGGATCCTTACCTCTCACTGTATACAAAAACTTAATTAAAAATGGATCAAAGACTTAAATACAAGAAAATATAGGGAAATATCTTTAGAACCTTGTAGTAGGCAATGGATTTTTAGATTTTATACTAAAAATCATGAGCAACAAAAGAAAAATTAGACTTCATCAAAATTAAAAACTTTTGTACATCTAAGGACATAATCAAGAAGTAAAAAGACAACCTATAGAATGGGAGAAAATATATGAAAACCATATATCTGAGTTTAATATAATGTCCCAAACATATAAAGAATTTCTACAACTCAACGATAAAAAGACAAACAATCCAATTAAAAAATGGGCCAAGGATTTGAATGGACATTTCTCCATGGAAGATATTCAAATTGTATAAACAAAATTTGGTATATCTGTACAATGGAATATTATTCAGTCGTAAAAAGAAGTGAAGTGCTAGTACATGCTACAACACGAGTGAACTTTGAAGACATCATGTTGAGTGTAATAAACCAGACACAAAAGGACAAATATTGAATGATTTCTCTTATATGAAATACTTAGAATATGCAAATTCATAGAGACAGAAAGCAGAAGAGTGGTAACCAGGGTTAGAGAGACGGAAGAATGGAGAGTTATTCCTAAATGAGTATGAGTTTTGGTTTGGGATGATGAAATAGTCTAGAAATAGATAGTGGTAATGGTGGTGGAAGTTACACAATATTGTCAATGTACTTAATGTCAAAGAATTGTCCAGTTAAAATGTTTATGTTAAGTATATTTTACCACAACTAAAAATAAATTATTTTTTTTAAAAAAAGAATATGAGATGATAACATTAGCAAACACATATGGTCTTTACTATAAGTCGGGCGCTGTACTAGGTATTTTACTAGGTATTAATACTTATGCATCTGACCAAGGGATTTTATGAGGTATGGGCTCAGAAAATGGACTTGTTGCTTAAAGTTTTCTGAGCCTGTTTCCTCATTTGTAAAATATGAATTCTTTCTCTCATACGTCAAATATTTATGAATATTTCGAATGGATTAGGCATTGGGTTAGACACTAGGGCTACAGCAAAGGTCTCTATTTTCATGGATGTTATAATCTATACCCATCTTCCAGGCGTATACCTAAGCATTAAATGAGATAATGCCAAGTAGGGTGTTTGCTTAGTGTCTGGAACACATTAAGTGTTCAAATCTTAATATCCTTGAGGTGTAAGAACATGCAAGTCAAATTCTAAACAAACAGTAAAGACTGTAGCAAAACAGCTGTTAGGAGGACAAAACAAGGGGAAGCCACTAAGAATTTCTGAATACAGGAGTGACATTAAAAATGAAGATTTATTGAGTTCTCTGTACAAACTTGTGTTTTAAGATTATTAGACTACAAATTGTTTATAAGAGGGATTGGAGACTGGGAGACCATATAAAAACTATTAAAATACAAAGTGAGACCACAAAATGAGAATAAATTTCCTTGTTTCATGGAGGCAAAAGAACAGTGATCGAAGAATGGGCACTTAACAACATTTCAAAGTGCAGCAGCAAGTCAATTAGTCAATCTTATAATGCTGTTATTGTGGAAAGACACGTTAAGTTTGTTTCTTATTGACATAAAAATGAGCAACTCATTTGTCAATCTGGCAAAGAATGTCAGATTTTGATTAAGTTTAACAAATCTACAAATGAGACAATTTACTTATTAAAAGAAAGGAATGGATATTAAATAGTGTCAAGGCAATACCTTCTGACCAGCTAAAACATTTAAAGGAGCAAGGACAGATATTCAGAACAATGTTTCAGTGCTGTCATTTACTTACCCACTGACATGATGTAAATGCTGAAGAGAGATTTGGTTTGATGAAAACTTCAGAGAAGACTGGTAAAACAAACAGTGGTGACTGTGCTGGATAGGAAACTGGATAAAATCGGTCTTGTTTTGTTTTTCTTTTACTTTATTCTTTTTACAAAAATACACAATGCTTCACAAATCCGCATAAAATTCCCCTGCTGGGGACCATGCTAATCCACTCTATCATTTTGGGATATATGAAATAAAAAAAGCAGAAAGTAATGCAGTTTTTTGAGGAAAATTTTCAGAGTGGTTTGAAATCAAAATGTCAGAAATGCAAAACTCCAAAATCCTTGAGGATCTAAGAATATGCAAATCAAAATTCCAAGAGAAAAGCATGTTTGCCTTCATTGCAACCAAAGATCAAAGGCACTGAAATACAGAACTCATTCCACAAGATTTGATACACACGAATTCTGAGACATTGGACGAATTCTGTAGAAAGAAAAAGAAGTGAAAGGCAGAAGGAGACCATTCCTCTAATGGAATTAAAGCTTGGTTTCAATCACCTGAGTCTTCCAGGGAACTTCAAACCTTGAACCTGGTTTAAAGAGGTCCAAACACCTGGCAGAAACAAACATAAGTCTTCTCTGGAAGAAGGCACCTTCATCCCAGCCCTCAAATAATTCCTATAAATACTTTTAAGTACAAAACCAGTATATAGTCAAAGATAACCAAGCACACAGGGAAATTAGATTTTATGAGTAATAACTAGCAGAAACAATAGACAACAGAAACAGGCCCTTAAAGAACTTCAGAGACTGAAACTAAACACAGATTTATAGGACAACTATGTTTACTATGCTTAAGAAATAAAATACAAGTTCGAAAATAATCAGAGAGAACACAAAAAAATTACATAGATTTTAAAAAGAAGGAAATAGAATTTCTATAAATTAAAAATACTGTAACAAGCTGGAGGTGGATGAAGATTGTGGTTAATAGTACAAATACAAGAATGTTCTTCTATGAACTAGAACAAATGCACGTCACTATTACAAAGTGGTAAGAATATAGTGATGTATGGGAAAAATAAAATTAATGTAATTTATGGACTACAGTTAACAGCAATATTGTAATATTCTTGCATCAATGTCAAAGAAGGTACTATAACAATGTTAAAAATCAATAATGGGGAAGCAGCTGTTGCTCAATTGGTTGGGCTCCTGTTTACCATATGGGAGGCCCTGGGTTCGATTCCCGGGGCCTCCTGGTGAAGGCAAGCCAGCCCACAAGGCAAGCTGACGGCCTACGCAGGTGCAGCAAGATGATTCAACAAAGGGAGACAAGCAGACACAGAAAAACGCACAGCAAACGGACACAGCGAGCACAAGCATCAAGGGGTGGGGGGATAAATAAATAAATAAAATAAATCTTAAAAAAAAAGAGTCAATAATGGGGGTATGGGTAAGGGATTTTTTTCTTTTGGACTAAAGAAAACGTTCAAAAGTTTCCTGGGGCAATGACTGCACAACTCTGATCAAAGTGAGAGCCACTGAGTATACACTTTGGATATACAGTACAAGAAATGGGACTGTGTAACACAATGAACCATGTGGTAGAAGATAGACAGTGGTTAACAGTACAAATATAAGAGTGTTCTCTCATGGACTATAACAAATGTACGATACTAACTAACACTTAGTGTTAATAATAGGGGATGTATGGAAAAATATACCAAGTGTATGCTATGGACCACAGTTAGTAATAATAGCCTGATTATGTTCTTCCATAATCTGTAAGAAATGTTTCACAACAATGTAAGGTGTTGGTGGAAGGGTGATGTATGGGAATTCTGAACATTATGCATGACTGTTTTGTAAGCTCACAACTTCTCTAATTTTAAAAAAAGACAAAAAAAATACAATAACAAAGCTTTTTAAATTGGCAAGGTTTAACAGCAGATCAGAGAGGAGTAGAGAATAAGCAAACTGGTAGATAGGTTAGGAAAAATCCTATTAAGATTGCAGCATGAAGAGACAAAAAGATAGAAGATACAGAAGAGATGGTAAAAGACCTAAAAGATACAAAGAGAAGGTTAGACATACATTAAGTCAGAGTACCAGAAGGAGAGGAGAAGGAGCATGGGAGAGGAGATAATAGCTGGGAATTTTTCAGAACTGATGAAAAATACTAAACCACAGTTTCAAGAAGTTCAACAAGCCAGATAAATAAAAAGAATTCCATACTTAGAGATATCATAGGGAATTGCAGAAAATCAAGACAAAAATAAAATCTTAAAAAATAGCAGTGGGAGGTGATAGTTGTGTAGAAGCTGAGATAGAATGCAGGAAGATTACTTTAAAGGGGCTCTGACCATTTGAATTAATGAACTCCAGTGTATAAGTAATTTTCTAAACTCTGCTTTATTCCGAAAAAGATTCAAGGCAGCTTACCAAGATTCATAAAATAAGACCCAATAAAACAAATTTAAAACAAGAGAAGGACAGCAAAGGAAAACAGAAGAGGGTTAATTAGCTGCAGCACTAAAATTCATTCCCAACATGCATGCTACATATTCCTATTTCACTCAGTAGAGAACCACAAAGTTGATTTACGCATTTTAGCACCTATACAAAGAGGGAAAGAGTCAGTTACAAGATTTTCAGTAAAAACCAAGCAGGTGTTAAGGGAAACAACTGTTCCTAAAGGAGAAGATGTTTAGTAATGATAAAAAAGTAGTGGCAACATCCTCTTAAAATAAACACATTTTACAGGACTAAAGGCAACTTTATGGGAGATATCAAAGAATACCAATATGATGCATCCAAGGGGTGTGGCTCAATGCAGGGGGAAGATTTTAGAGGAATGGATGGCTTGCATGTGCTTTAGAAAATCTTTAATACCTAAGTTTTATCTCATCTGAAAGCAGTGACTTTAAGAGTCCCTTCTCTACAAATACCTAGGTGCAGCTATTCCATGTGGATTGTCAGGTACAGAAACACATGCTGAACTATCATCTGAGACAGGGGCAGGATTAAAGGCTCTCATGAAAACTGAGGCAACAGGCAAGGACACCTGCCTGAATAGAAAGTCATTCCATCTCAAATCAAATAAGCGAGGTCCAGGATGTTCCTCAACCAGTCTCGTTACTCTACAGAGGAGATGATATGGCTCTACATTCTAGAAGTGGTAGTATAATTGAAAAGAAATAAGATTTAGTTGAGAGTCACAGTGAAAGAGAAACGAAAAGGGCTTGATATGATTGATTAGGCTGTGGAGAAAGGAATAAAAAATACCTACTAAGTTTTGAATCAGGGAGAACAGAAGTACCATAACAGAAAAATTGGGCAGACAGTTTTTGAAGGATACAGAACAGTCTGCTCTTAGACAAAACATTTGAGTTTGAATATCTGAATGGAAACATCTAGAAAGAAATATATGACTAAAACTCAGGAAAGAGGTTAGGGATGGAGTTAGAGATGTAGAAATCTATACACAGAGATAATAACTGAAATCACTGAATAGTTCTAATTCCCAAACTACCAAAATCCTTTTCAAACTGTTGCCCCAATGCAAACAACAGAATGATTTCCACAACAAGGTATACCATCTGAAAGAAGCATAGGTCATGGTACAAAGACAGGTTGTATTTCAAAATGCTCCAATGTACTGAGAGAGTGTCCAGTATAGCTATACAGAGTCTAACTCAGAAAGATAAATGTGCAGATCAGAATACAAAATTAGACTGTACGGTTTACATATAGAGAATGATACAATTAGTCTCCAAAGTAAATACTACCTAATCTCCATTTTATATTTAGGAACACACAGGCACAGTCTGTTTGAAGGTACAGAATTTCCTAAGAATAATTATTGAAGTCGAGTAATGGATTCTTTGGGATTTATTAGGTATGTTTGAAATAATAAGAGTTTATTTTTTTAAAAGTTGGAGGGAAAGGTAAATTCCCTAAGAATTTATAAGACTCATCAATGCTGAAAAGTGATGACATATCTTTGTATCTCTGAGCAGCTAAAGTCAACCTCTGTGAGAAATAAGAGGCAGGAAGGACAAGATAGTTTCTTCCTGAAAAATCAGACATGATCAGGGATACTCAGAAGGATTCCTAACTTCTAGAAAAAAGAGGCAGGACTATAATAGGTACAGTCCTCAGATACACAGTCAGAAAGAAGTTAAATATAGGAACTATGGTAGCTTAAAAATAAGCTGATGAAAAAAGTAAAAAAAAAAATTAACTTACTCTTTTCAATGAGCTGGTCCTGAACTCCTGCCAATGCGCTTACTGCCTAAAAGAAAAAGCCACCAGTTACCAGAAAAATTATCATAGATCTCAGGTGAGGACTCACATAGAAGGGAGGAGAGGGAAGAGAAAACTCACAGAAATGGAACTATAGTCGTCCTTAACAATGGGCAACAGAAAGATACCCTCTGCCCCCTCCACCTCACTTACAGCTGCTGAAGTAACTGAGGATTTGCTGAAGAGCCGCTCAGCTTCCTTAAACTTCCGGTTTCTTCGATCATTTTTGCTATTGGAGTTTCTAAAACACACAGAAGAAACTCATTATAAACACCATTATAAACTCATTATAAACACCTACAGTTCAAGCTGGGGATGCCCCAGGGCAGGTGTGAGGAACTTTTTTTTTTTTCCTACCAAGTTCCATACAGGAATGCCACTACAATTAAGGGCCACTCAAAAGGAACAGTTAATTTCATAATTTCATACAGATGTTTCCTAGAACAACATGAAACACTCAGTTTATGTTTTAAGAACAAGGAATATAAAAATTCATTTAACCGAGAGGAAAGAGAAAGAGGAAAAGAGGAAAGAAGAGCAGGGGAAAGAAAAAAGCATTAAAAAGACAAAGAAGAAGCCAGATGAAATTTAAGTGAAAACAAACTGGGAAAGAAATATAAAACATTTATACTGATTTATACAGACAACAAATTTAATCAGAAGGAATACATACACACACACAAGTATAGAGAGCCTGCCAAAACTGGGAGGGACATAACATAAGACACACAAATACCCAGAGAAGTGGAGACCTACAGCCACACTTATATGCCCCAAGGGGGAAGGATGGACAACAGAGAGATACTCACACAAACTCCTGAACTGGAAAGGTGGGGGGATTCAGACAATAGATAAAGAGGGAGGAGGGACTTGAAAAGACAGAGACACACGCACACAAGAGAGGGAAAGAGAGAGGCATGGAAGCAAACATCTATGCCCACAGTCAGGAAAAAAGCAGCAGATATATCCCTGAGAAAGGGTAAAAAGAAATAAGCAAAGTTAGAATTGAGTGGTAGCTGAGAACTCACAAACACACTGATATGGATGAAGGAAATGGGTAGGCGTATGGGGATGGACCTGTGAACACATGATGAGAAACACAAAAGAAGGGAAGAGAAAGCTTTAGGAAGAAAAATAAGCAGGAAGAACACACAAGAATGGTTCAAGGGAAGCGGCTGTGGCTCAATCAGTGGGGCTCCCGTTTGCCATAGGGGAGGCCCCGGGTTCGGTTCCCGGGGCCTCCTGGTGAGGGCAAGCCTGCCCGCACGGCGTGTTTGGCTGACCCAGCGAGCACAAGTGGCAAGGGGGGGATAAATGAATAAATAAATAAAAATCTTTGGGGGGCGGCTGTGGCTCAATCAGTGGGGCTCCCGTTTGCCATGTTGGAGGCCCCGGGTTCGGTTCCCGGGGCCTCCTGGTGGGGGCGGGCCCGCCGGCACGGCGTGGTTGGCTGGCCCGGCGAGCGCAAGCAGCAAGGGGGGGATGGATGAATAAATAAATAAAATCTTTAAAAAAAAAAAAAAAGAATGGTTCAGATATGTTAACTGGTATGTAACTCTTCACCATCCTACCCTGCATTTGGACTTTAAAGTTGTCATTAAACATTGTCCCCCAACAGCTCAAGTCTATATTCTTAACTCTTTAGTGGCCTCACTCTGAATGGAATGAAAAAGATTTCCAGGATGGAATTAATTTACATAAGCAAAGGATGATCTTGTGGCCCTAAAATTTTATCCTAGGAATCAAAAGTTTTGAGTTAAATTTGAGGAGCGGAGAATAAATTGAATACTGTATTTCTACTATAGTGCTTGTTCTCAATGATTCTCAAACATGATAAAGTCTGAATGACAACTGGACAGCACTATGGTCCCTAGGGGAAGCTGTGCAATAGAACAGAAGAAATAAGAAACTGGGAGTTAAAAGACTTGGAGTCTATCCCGAGACTCACGAGTACCCTAGCTGTGTCTCCATTTAATACCATTTAACCTCTCTGGGCCTCAGTTTCCTTATCTGAAACAGGTTAGATTAGAAAATAAAATGAGTCACCATAATTTTGTACTTATTGTATGCTGGAATTTGGGTTAAGTAGTGTGTAGGCATTGTCTCATATTTCTTACCATTTAAGAATGTAGGTGATATTATTCCCATTTTACAAATAAGGAAAAAGACTCAGCAAGGGTTAAGTAACTTGTCCCCACGTTCACAGTTAAAGTGGTACAAGTGGGGTGAAACCCAAGGCAGCCTGACTTCAAAATGCATGCAATTAACCTACCCTAGGTCCTCCCAGTTCTAAAATGCTATGATTTCTCTCCGACAAGCTGACATCTATTAAAGCAGAATATGCCCTCAATTCAAAAATCATAATTTTCATGCACAAAGGAATTTGGTGAATTTCAGCTTTTAATCATTAAATAATTTTAATCATCAGGAAACTTCTGGGAAGATGGTGTCAGAGTAGGTAGGCAGGGCTCAACTCTTTCACAAAAACAATGAAAGAAGGGCAAAAAGCTGTCCAAGAGAGCCACTTTGGGGATCTGCAGACTAGGAGTGCTGTGCATTCTCCAAGAGGAAGAGGGACAGGGAGACGAAGAAGCTGAAAAGAAAACCGTGAATTACTGACCCCCACAGCTGGGAACGGCACCCATCCCCCACTATCAAGGCAAACAGCCTGGGTAAAACCTGTGGCTCTCTGCAGCCAACTGAGAGGGGAACAGACATCTTCCTTCCTGGGTAGAGGGATAGTATGACGGAGGGTGGAGAGTGGTTTCTCTTCAGTGAGTTTGTCCAGCAGAGCCTACAATGAATTTTGGCTCTGGCCAGACCAGAAACACAGGAAAGCAGAAGTTGAAAGAAACACCTCTATGGAAAGATTTACCAACGAGTGCCACCTGCTGGCCACCCAGGGAACTGCAAGGAGAAAAACTTTTAGGAGTCTCATCCCAGTCCCCTTGGAGTGAATCTGTGCCCCATTAGTGAGTTCCTGGTCCTATTTTGATAACTTAAGCTGGGAAATTGTAAAGACTTAGAATAAGTTGAACAAAAAAATCAAAGTAGAGTCATGAAACAAACCACTAGGCAAGAGAGAGAAATTGACCACCAGAGTAAATTCACCAACATAATCAGATGCCTAGACATCAGCGAAAAATTACAAGTCATACTAAGAAGCAGGAAGAGATGGCCCAGCCAAAGGAACAAACAAAAAATTCTGACAAGACACAGGATTTAAGACAACTCATCAATGATAATCATACAAATCTCCTAAATAAATTCAAGGAGTTGAAGGAAAATATGACTAAAGAGATAAAGGATATTAAGACGACACTGGGACTCACCTAGGACAACTAACAAGGAAATGATGATGGACAATGACCATCCCAAGGAACAGAGACAGTCTACAACTGCAAGCAAGATAGTCCTATCCATCTGCCCCATGAGATCTAAGTCCCCTCTCAATTAGAGGCGGAGTGGGCATCACCATCCCAGAATCTTCAGGACTGGAGAATGAACGATGGACTACAGTAGACTTACTGTTATTCTACTATAGACTTAGTTATTCTAGCAATGGAAGAACTTTTATCATTGATGTGGAGGCAGTGGCCACCGGAGGTTCTAAGAGGAGGGAAAGGGGGAAAATAGGTGTAATATGGGGGTAATTTCAGGACACTGGAATTGTCCTGAATGATGTTGCAATGACAGATACAGGCCATTATATATCTTGTCATAACTTACAAAATTGTCCGGGAGAGAGTATAAATTATAATGTAAACTATAATCCACACTTAGTGGCAATGCTCCAATACATGTTCATCAATTGTAATAAATGTACCACACTAATGAAAGATGTTGTTAATGTGGGGAAGTGTGGGAGGGGTAGGGAGTGGGGCATATGGGAATCCCCTACCTTTTTTATGTATCATTTATATGATCTAAGTATCTTTTTTTTTTTTTTTTAAGATTTTATTTATTTATTCATTTATCCCCCCCTTGCTGCTTGTGCTCACTGGGTCAGCTAACCGCGCCGTGTAGGCAGGCTTGCCTTCACCAGGAGGCCCCGGGAACCGAACCCGGGGCCTCCCATATGGTAAACGGGAGCCCTACTGATTGAGCCACATCCGCTTCCCATGATCTAAGTATCTTTAAAAAATAAATAATAAATAATAAAAAAAGAATTGGGTGGGTTAGGGGGAAATACACCAAATATAAGATATGGGTTATAGTTAGTAGTAATATTTTGACAATGCTCTTTCATAGTTTGTAACAAATGTTTTACAACAATGCAAGGGTTGGTGGTGGGGAGATGTATGGGAGACTTGTATGATGGTATGCATGCTTGTTTTGTGAAGTCCCAACTTTTACTATATGTTCATGTATAGATAAACTTCAATAAAATTTTATTTAAAAAAAAAAGGCACAATTTGAAAGAACAATTTGAAAGCCTACAAAGAAAAGCAACAGAGCTTATAGGAATGAAAAACACAATGGATGAAATTAAAAATACATTAGACAGGAAGTGGATATAGCTTAAGTGGTTGAACGCCAGCTTTCCACATAGGAGGTCTCAGGTTTGGTCCCCAGTGCCTCCTAAAAACAAAACAAAAAAAAACAACAAGCAATCAAATGAAAAACCAACTCAGGAGAGCCAATGTGGCTCCGTGGTTGAGTGCTGGCTTCCCGCATAGGAGGTCCCAGGTTCAATCCCTGGCCCTGGTATCTCAAAAAACAAACAAACAAGCAAACAAACAAAATTAGAGGAGTATATAATAGCAGATTTGAACTGACTGAAGACAGAATTAGTGACTTGGAGGACTGAGTATCTGAACTTGAAAAGATAAGAGAACAGAAAGAGAAAAGAATGGAAAAAATGGAACAGGTTCTCAGGGAATTGAATGACAACATGAAACGCACAAACATACATGGTATTGGTTTCCCAGGAGGAGAAGAGAATGGAAAAGGGAAGAAAGAATATTTGAGGAAATAATGACTGAAATCTTCCCAACCGTTATGAAAGACATAAATATCCATATTCAAGAAGGACTACACACCCCAAACAGAATAAATCTGAATAGACCTACTCTGAGATGTCAACTATTCAAAATAACAAATACCAGAGATAAAATGAGGATTCTGAAAGCAGCAAGACAAAAGCAATATATCACATACAAGGGACCCTCAATAAAACTAAGTGCTGATCTCTCATCAGAAATCATGGAGGCAAGAAGAAAGTGGTATGATGTATTTAAGGAACTGAAGGAGAAAAACTGCCAGCCAAGGATTCTTTTTTTTTTTTTCTATTTCTTCAAGAATTGTTTATCCAGTAAAACTGTCTTTTAAAAAATGAGCATGAGTTTAAAGTCTTTACAGACAAACAAAAACGGAGAGAGTATGTTACCAAAAGACCAGATTTACAAGAGATACTAAAGGGAGTACAACAGCCTGAAAGAAAAAAGACAAGGGCAAGAGACTTGGAGAAGAGTGTAGAAATGACGATTATTAGTAAAGGGAACTTAAAGGGTAAAAAGACGGATAACAGTAAGATATGACAATGGAAAGCCAAAGGATAAAATGGGCAAGGTAAGTAATGCCTTTACAGTAATAACACTGAACGTTAACAGACTGAATTCCCCAGCAAAAGATACAGACTGATAGAAAGGATAAAAAAATATGAGCCAACTATATGATGTCTACAAGAGACTCACCTCAGATGTAAGAACACAATCAGATTGAAAGTGAAAGCCTGGAAAAACTGGTTTTTGACAAACCTACCAAGTCCATGTTAATGGGACAAAACAGTTTCTTCAACAAATGGTACTGGGAGAACTGGATACAGATAACCAAAAGAATGAAAGAGGGCACCTACCCAATCCCTATACAAGAATCAACTCAAAATGAATCAAACACCTAAATATAAAAGCCAGGATCATAAAACTACTAGAGGAAAATGTAGGGAAACATCTTAAAGACCTTGTGGTAGGTGTTGGTTTCTTGGACCTTATACCCAAAGCATGAGCAACAAAAGAAAAAATAGATAAATAGTACCACCTCAAAATTAAACACTTTTGTTGCACCACACAGGACTTTGTCAAAAGGGTGAAAAGGCAGCAGATACAATGAGAGAAAATATATGGAAATCACATATTCGATACGGGTTTAATACCCATGATATATAAAGAGATGTTAGAACTCAACGATAAAAAGATAAACAACCCAATTAAAAAATGGAGAAAAGATTTGAATAGACATTTGTCCAAAGAAAAAAATACAAATGGCAAAAAGCACATGAAAAAAATGCTCAACATCACTAATGATTAGGGAAATGCAACTCAAAACTACAATGAGATATCATTTTACACCTATCAGAATGGCCACTATTAAAAAGACAGAGAATTACAAGTATTGGAGAGGATGTGGAGAGATAGGAACACTTATTCACTGTTGGTGGGAATGCAGAATGTTACAATCACTGTAGAGACCTGTTTGACAGACAGTTCCTAAAGAAGTTGAATATAGATTTGCCACATGCCCTAGCAATACCACTACTGGGCATATACCCAGAAGAACTGAGAACAGTGACATGAACAGACATCTGCACACAGATGTTCATAACAGCATTATTCATGATTTCCAAAAGTTGGACAACCCAGGTGTCCACCAAGCAATGAATGGATAAACAAACTGTGGTGTATTCACATAATATTATGCAGCTGTAAGAAGAAATGATGTCATAAAGCATATGACAACATGGATGAACCTGAAGGACATTATGTTGAGTGAAGCAAGCCAGACACAAAAGGACAAATACTGTATGATTGCGCTACTATGAACTAAATAAATTGTGTAACATATTGCATGATTCCATTTATATAAAATGTAAATACAAATCAATTTATAAAGATGAAATTAGATTAGTTGTTACATAGGGCTGGGGAAGGCATGCTAAGGGGTGTGGGTTTTTTCTTTTTGGAGTAATGAAATAGCTCTAAAATTTTTGGGGTACGGGAAGCGGCTGTGGCTCAATCAGTAGGGCTCCCGTTTACCATATGGGAGGCCCCGGGTTCGGTTCCCAGGGCCTCCTGGTGAAGGCAAGCCCGCCCGCACGGCGTGGTTAGCTGACCCAGCGAGCACAAGCAGCAAGGGGGGGATAAATGAATAAATAAATAAAATCTTGAAAAAAAAAAAAAAAGAATAAAATTTTTGGGGTAAATGAATGTACAACATTGTGATTATACTAAAAGCCACTGATTATACATTTTGGATTGAGCATATGGTACATGAATATATCTCAATAAAACTGCTTAATAAATAAATAATTGTGCAAGAATAGCTAGAAATAGCAGATATGTACAGCAGGGGAAACAGAGAGAGACTGAAAGGTAAAGAATTTTCTTGTTTATTTGTCTTTTTATTATTATTATTATTGAAATAATGAAAATGCTCTAATAATGACTGAGGTGATCAATGCATAACCATGTGATTATACCAAATACCACTGATTGTACACTTTGGATGAACTGTGTGCTTTATTAATATGTACCAATAAAATTGATTTGTTTTAAAAAATATATTGCAGGGAGGCGGCTGTGGCTCAATCAGTGGGGCTCCCGTTTGCCATATGGGAGGCCCCGGGTTCGGTTCCCGGGGCCTCCTGGTGGAGGCGGGCCCGCCCGCGTGGCGTGGTTGGCTGGCCCGGCGAGCGCGGGCAGCAGGGGCGGGGGGATGAATGAATGGATAAATAAAATCTAAAAAAATAAATAAAATAAAATAAAAATGATTTATATTTAAAAAATATATATATATATATTGCACACAAATAGTAACCAAAAAAGATCTGGAATAGCGATACCAACATCAGACAAAATAGATTTTAAGTGCAAAACTGTTTTAAGAGATGAAGAAGGTCATTGTATATTAATAAAAAGGGCAATTCACCAAGAAGAAATAACTATACTAAATATTTATGCACCTAACCTGGGTGCCCCAAGATACATGAGGCACACACTACCAAAACTGAAGGAAGAAAGAGACATCTCTACACAAAGACTTGGAAATGTCAATACACTACTCTAAGCATTGGATAGAACATCTGGACAGAAGATAATAAGGGAACAGAGAGTTTGAATAATATGGTAAATGAACTAGACCTAAGAGACATTTATAGAGCATTATACCCCAAAACGGTAGGATATACATTCTTTTCAAGTACTTATGGATATTTCTCTAGGATAGACCATATGTTGGGTCACAAGACAAGTCTCAATAAATTTTAAAGGATTGAAATTATACAAAGCACTTTCTTTGATCATAATGGAATGAAGCTGGAAATCAATAACGGATAGAAAAAGGGAAAATAAAAAACATGGAGGGAAGCGGATGTGGCTCAAGCAGTTGGGTACCCACCAACCACATGGGAGGTCCCGGGTTCGGTTCCCGGTGCCTCCTAAAGAAGATGAGCAAGACAGAGGGCTGGCACAGCGAGCTGACACAACAAGATGATGCAACAAGATGACGTAACGAAGAGACACAACAAGGAAACACAATGAGAAACACAACAAGTGGGAGCAGAGGATACTCAAGCCATTGGGCTCCTCCCTCCCACATGGGAGGTCCCAAGTTCGGTTCCCGGTGCCTCCTAAAAAAGACGAGGAGCACACAACAAACAGACACAGAGAGTAGACAGTGAGCGTAAACAACGAGAGGTGGGGGGAGAAAAAAATTAATTAAATAAATCTTTTAAACATATATATATAGAGAGAGAGAGAGAGATTAAACAACACATTCTTAAATAATCAGTGGCACAAAGAAGAAACTGCAAGAGAAAGCAGTAAATACCTTGAGACAAATGAAAACAAAAACACAAAATATCAAAACCTATGAGGGGAGCAGATGTGGCTCAAGCAGTTGAGTGCCTGCTTCCCAGATGAGAGGTCCCGGGTTCGGTCCCCGGTGCCTCCTAAAAACAAAAAAAAAAAACAAACAACAAGCAAATATATATTACATGCGAATATTCTCGCTGACCTGATTTTGTGATAATCAGGGTAGGCTAAACATTCATTATATTAGAAACCATGCATGTGTCCCCACACCTAGTTTTTCTCCCTAGGTCTGGTTTTTAGAATGCTGGTGATAAACTAAGCCTGATTTATTATATGACCATCCTATATGGGAAAAGACTGTAACTTTGGGTATCTTTGGTCAACCTTAAGAGATATAGCAGGGGGACGGATGTGGCTCGGGTGGTTGGGCATCCGTCTCCCATATGGAAGGACCTGGGTTTGATCCCCGGTGATCCCCGGGACCTCCCGGTAAAAATAAAAAAAGAAAAATATAGAAGGCATGTGTGGGCTGCCAGTCCCCGTGGACGGGTGTGCCGCCAGGCCCTGCGAGTGGATGAGCCGCCAGGCCCCGTGCCCAGGTGAGCCCCCAGGCCCTGTGCACAGGTGTGCCGCCAGGACCCACGAATGGGTGAGTCTTCAGGCCTCGTCTACGGGTGCGCCACCAGTCCCTGCGCGTGGGTGCACCGCCAGGCCCCGTACGCGGGTGCGCCGTCAGGCCCTGTGAGCCACGCAGGAAGATGATGACATAACAGGAGTCTGACACAAGGGAGAGCCAAGACGAGACACACCGAAAAACCAGGAACTAAGGTGGCGCAGGTGGTAGGACGTCTCTCCCCCACATCGGAGATTCCGAGGATCAAATCCCAGTGAAGACAGGAGAAGAAGGATGAGAAGAAAGGGCAGGAAACAGACACAGAGAGTTGTCCAGTGAATGGACACAAAAACAGCAAAAATGGGGAGTGGGGGTGGGGAATAGATAAAAGTAAATAAATAAATAAATAAATTGTTAAAAAAATGTATAGGGGAGGAAGATATGGACTATAGTTAGTAGTAATACTTTGACGATGCTGTTTCATGATTTGTTAACAAATGTTTCACAACAATGCAGGGTGTTTGTGTGTGGGGGGGTGATGTGTGGGAGCCCTATATGATGTTATGCATGTTTGTTTTGTAAGTTCACGATGTTTACTGAACACTTCTAGTTTATGTATGTTCATGTATGAATACTTCAATGAATTGTTTAATAAGATGGTAATATCAGACAATAAAACATCATGCTAAATGAAAGAAACTAGATACAAAGTACTACATATTGTATAATTCCAATTACATAAAATGTAAATATAAATCAATTTTTAAAGATGAAATTAGATTAGTGGTTATGTAGTGCTGGGGAAGGATAGAGGGATTGAGAGATGACTGCTAAGGGGTGTGAAGTTTTTCTTTTTTGGAGTAATGAATTTGTTCTAAAACTTTTTTTGGTGATGAATGTACAACATTGTAATTATATGAAAAGCCACTGATTATGTGAATATATCTCAATAAAACTGCTTAAAAATAAATAAATGTGCAAGAATAGCCAGAAATAGCAACTATATACAGCAGGAGAACAACAGAGAGATCGAGAGGTGAAGAATTTTCTTGTTTGTCTGTTTTTTGTTTATTATTATTATGGAAATAATGAAAATGTTCTAATAATGATTGAGGTGATGAATGCACAACTATGTGATTATACAAAATACCATTGATTGTACACTTTGGATGAATTGTATGCTTTATTAATATGTATTAATAAAATTGATTTGTTTAAAAAAAAAAAAACAACTATGGGATACAGCAAAGGCAGTAGTGAGAGGAAATTTAGAGCCCTCAATGCTTACATTAAAAAAGAAGGAACAGTTAAAACTGAAGATCTAACTGCACACCTGGAGGAACTAGAATAAGAACAGCAAACTAATCCCAAACCAAACCAAAGGAAAGAAATAAAAGATTAGAGCAGAAATAAATGAAACTGAGAACAAAAAAATAACTTAAAAAAAAAAAACAATAGAATCAACAAAACCAAAAGTTGGTTCTTCAAGAAGGTCAACAAAATTAACAAGCCTGTAGCTAGACTGACAAAAAAGAAAAAAAGAGATGATGCAAATAAAACCAGAAATGAGAGGGGGGGATATTACCATTGGCCGTGCAGAAATAAGAGAGATCATAAGAGCATACTATGAACAACTTTATGCCAACAAATTAGACAATATAGAAGAAATGGACAAATTCCTAGACACACACCAACAACCTACACTGACCCTACAAGAAATAGAAGACCTCAAAAAACCAATCAGAAGAAAAGAGATTGAAACAGTCATGAAAAACCTCCCCAAAATGAAAAGCTCAGGACCAGATGGCTACACAGATGAATTCTACCAATCATTCAAAGACAATCTAATACCAACCTTGCTAAAGTTCTTCCAAAAAACTGAACAGGAAGGAACACTACCAAACCAGAAGGACCCGGGTTCGATCCCTGGGACCTCCCGGTAAAAAAAAAAAAAAAAAAAAAAAATTACACACCATGATGAAGGGTTTTTTCCCCAGGTATGCAAGGGTAGCTCAACACAAGAAAATCCATTAGTATAATAAATCACGTTAATAAATTGAAGAAGAAAAATCACATGATCCTCTCAATTGACAAAGAAAAGACATCTGACAAAATACAGCATCCTGTTTTGTTTTGTTTTTAAGATTTTATTATTTTTATTTATTTATTTATCCCTCCCTTCCTGCTTGTGCTCGTTGTGTCCATTTGCTGTGCATTTTTCTGTATCTGCTTCTCTCCCTTTGTTGCGTCATCCTGCTGTGCCACGCAGGTCGTCAGCCCATTGCACCACTTGGGCCAGCTTGCCTTCATTCACCAGAAGGCCCAGGGAATCGAACCCGGGTCCTCCATATGGGAGATGGACGCTCAACCAATTGAGCCACAGCCGCTTTCCCAGCATCCTTTCTGGATAAAAACACCCCAAAAGATAGGAATAGAAGGAAGCTTTTCTCAACATGGAAAGTGCATATAAGAAAAACCCACAGCTAGGACTTCCAGGAAGATGGCAGACTAGTAAGACACGGGAATCCCTTCTCCAGAAAAATAGCTAGAGTACAAGCTGAAACAGCCCCGAAAAAGACCTTCTAGGGTTTAGGACAGCAGGTGAAGGCTGCACACCATCCAGAGGAGAGAGGGACAAAAGAGGGAAATCATGATGACAGAACCAGAACCGTGAGTTGGAACCAGCAGCACCTGCTGCCGCCGACACCCTCCCCCACACTCTTTAGAATTCTCGGGCCTCTGGGCCTGCGACTACAGACAAAGGGGGCTCCAGGGATCTACCACTCCCGGAAAGGGGAGAGAGAGGGACACAGCCTTAGGCTGACTCAGATTCTGACCTGCAAATTTGGGTTGCGGAGCCCCACGAACACTTCCACATGGTGGTTTGCCCTGGGAGCCTAGGAAGGACTGGAGAAATCCAACCCTCGCAACATCCCTCTCTTCTAGCCTGGACTAATTGTTGAGGAATCCACAGGAGAGGGGAGAGAGAGCCTGGGGCTGACCCTGCTTTTATTTTTTATTTTATTTTATTTTATTTTATTATTTTTTTTTTTTTTTATTATGGGTAAAAATCAAAATTCTCACAATACATACAAACATTTGTAAAATGATATATAAATATATATGCATATATGTGTATTTGCTTACAAAAATGTTATTTATATATATATATATGCATATATTTTAAGAGGTGCTTAGATTACCCAAAACACTACACGGAACCCACTGGGATTCCCATGTTGCCCACCTCCCACACCTCCCACCACATCCCACACAAACATCTCCCACAGTGTGGCCCACCAACCTCAATGAACCCACACATCCTGGAGCCCCGCCACCAACCACAGACCACAGTCCACACCGCAGACCACACTCTCCCCCACTCAGCCCTGAGCGGCGTGTGCTGATCCAAAATGGCCCACGTCCATCGCCACAACAGTACTCAGGACAACCTCCAACTCCCAAAGAAGCCCTTGTATCTCAACTGCTCATCCCCTCCCTACCCAAAAACTGTCAAGTGGCCACTGGCTCCACCTCATTGTTATAATTTCTTGCATTGCAAGAATCACCATATGTGAGCAAGAGAATACCATCAAGTCCACTCTAGTCCATAGTTCTTCCCCAAATCCAGAGGCGACTGGGATGGTGATGTCCACTCCAACTCCAAGTGAGAAAGGGCTTATATCCCATGGATATGGTGGGTGGGATGATCCTGCCTGCAGATGCAGGCCCTCTCCATTCCCTGGGATGGCCATTTCCCATCGTTGTCTCCTCACCAGGTGACTTGGATGAGTCCATTGAGCTGTAGGGTAGGAATTGCAGCTCCACCTAGATTTCATGCACACCTGGCACATAGGTAGGCGGGAGGCTCCAGTCTCTGGAAGTATACCTAAGAAACTCCAGCATCACATGTAGGTTTGAATAGAAGGGACTGGTGAACCATGTGCAGGGAGGACTTATTTGAGTCTAATTCTGTCACTCTCAGGAGCACAGATTCCAAAATAGAACCCACTGATAAGGCATCACTGACCCTGCTTTTGACTCCCAGGTTTTGTCTGCCCAGTCCCTAGAGCCCTTCCAGGCCGGGTGGGGCTGCACCATTGTTTGCCTTGGAGCCTGCAAGGGGCTAAAGATATACAAACCTCCCAATCTCCTCCCCTACTAACAGGGACTGATTGTTGAGCACTCAGAGGGGAGTGGAAATATTTTCTAGCTGGGAAAAGGGAGGGGGCTACCAGAGAAGACTAGAGAACTGTCTCATAAAGTTTGAATTACAAGGCTCTTAGCCCCCAGACAGGAAGCTCTATCACATTGATCTGGTCTGTGTCACAACAAATACGCTCCAACCAGGCAGTGAATTGAGAGCTGTCAACGAGCGCCATCTCCTGGCAGACCAAGAAAGTACACATAAGAAAATTAAATAGGAGAGGCTTTTCCTGGCCTCTATAGCCTCCCTGCACAAGGCCCTAGGAAATGACTCTACAACCAATTACTGGGTCCACTGCCCAGTTTTGAGCAACCAGCAGGACAATCCTAACAATCAAGGTTGAGCCAAAAATCAAAGAGCTGTGGTAACTCACAGCCTCCTGCCACTAAAACCTATAAAAGAGAAAGAGATAGCGCATCTAAGTAAAATACAACCTAACCAGATGCCTAAACACCAGCAAAAAGTTACGAGCCAAACTAAGAAAATAGAAGACATGGCTCAAGAAAAGGAATACATCAAAGTCCCAGAAGAGCTGCAGAATTTGAGAGAACTAATCAGTGAGATGAGCACAAATTTCCAAAATCAAATTAATGAGATGAAAGACAATATAGTTAAAGAGATAAATGACATCAAGAAGACATTGAGCGAACGCAAAGAAGAATTTGAAATCCTGAACAGAAAAATAACGGAGTTCATGGGAATGAAAGACACAATAGGTGAAGTCAAAAACACATTTGAGGCATACAACAGCAGACTCGAAATGATAGAATAAAGAATAAGTGATACCGAAGACAGAGTAGCTAAAATTGAAGAGAGAAAAGAATGAAAAAAATTGAGCAGGGGCTCAGAAAGTTGAATGACAACACAAAACACAACAACATATGTGTCATGGGAGTTCCAGAAGGGGAAAAGAAAGGAAAAGAGGCAGAAAGAGTATTTGAGGAAATAAAAGCTGAAAATTTCCCAACTCTCACAAACGAAATGAACTTACATGTCCAAGAAGCACACCATACCCCAATGAGATTAAATCCAAATAGACCTACGCCAAGACACATACTATTCAGAATGTCAAATGTAAAAGATAACGAAAAAATTCTCAGAGCAGCAAGAGAGAAGCAAACGATCACGTACAAAGGACGTCCAGTAAGACTTAGTGCAGATTTCTCTTCAGAAACCATGGAGGCGAGAAGACAGTGGTATGATACAATTAGGAAACTGAAAGAGAAAAACTGAGAGCCGAGAATTCTTTATCCAGCAAAACTGTCCTTCAAATATGAAGGTGAGTATAAAGTATTCACAAACAAACAGAAACTAAGAGAGTTTGCAAAAAAGAATCCACCTTTGCAGGAAATATTAAAGGAAGCCTTAGAACCAGAAAGAAAAAGACAGGAGAGAGAGGCTTGGAGGAAAGTATAGAAGAAGAAAAGCAGAAAGGATAACCAAAAGAGTAAAACGAGAGACAAAAACAAGATGACATATGAAAACCAAAGAATACAATGGAGGAAATAAATAGTGCATTTTCAGTAATATCATTGAATGTGAATGGATTAAATTCCCCAATCAAAAGATACAGGCTGGGAAACGGATGTGACTCAAGAGGTTCGGCGTCCGTCTACCATATGGAGAGACCGGGGTTCGATCCCCAGTACCTCCCGGTAAAAAAAAAAAGAAAAAAAAAAGATACAGGCTGACAGAATAGATGAAAAAACATGAGCCATCCATATGTTGCTTACAAGAAACTCACCTCAGACCCAGGAATACAAACCAGCTGAAAGTAAAAGGTTGGAAAAAGATACTCCATGCGAATAGTAAACAGAAAAGAGGAGGGGTAGCTATAGTAATATCGGACAAAACAGACTTTTAATGCAAAAAAGTGATAAGAGATACGGAAGGCCATTATATATTAATAAAAGGGACAATCCTCCAGGAAGATATAACAGTCATAAATATCTACGCACCTAACCAGGGTGCCCCAAAATATATGAGACAAACTGGGAAAACTGAAGGGAGAAATAGACATTTCTACAATAATTGTCAGAGACTTCAACACCCCTCTCACATCATTAGATAGAACAACTAGACAGAAGATCAACAAGGAAACAGAGAACTTGAACAATATGATAAACAAGGTAGAACTAACAGACATATACAGAACACGGCATCCCAACTCAGCGGGTTATACATTCTTCTCAAGTGCCCATGGATCTTTCTCTAGGATAGACCACATGTTAGGTCACAATACAGCTCTCAATAAATATAAAAAGATTGAAATTATACAAAGCACCTTCTCAGATCATAATGGAATGAAACCAGAAATCAATAACAGACAGGAAAAAAGGAAATTTGCAAATGTGTGGAGACTGAACAACACACTCCTAAATATTCGGTGGGTCAAAGAAGAAATAGCAAGTGAAATCATAAATATATTGAGACAAATGAAAATGAGAACACAACGTATCAAAACTTATGGGATACAGCGAAGGCAGTCTTGAGAAGGAAATTTATAGCCCTAAATACCTATATTAAAAAATAAGAAAGAGCTAAACTCAAAGATTTAACTGAACAACTAGAGAAACTAGAAAAAGAACAGCAAACCAATCCCAAAGCAAAAAGAAGGAAAGAAATGATAAAGATTAGAGCAGAAATAAATGAAAATGAGAACAGAAAAATAGAGAAAATCAATAAAACCAAAGGCTGGTTCTTTGAGAAGATCAATAAAATTGATAAACCCCTCGCTAGACTAACAAAGAAAAAAAGAAAGAAGATGCAAATAAATACAATCAGAAATGAAAGGGGAGAAATTACAAATGACCTCACAGAAATAAAAAGAATCATAAGAGGATATTATGAGAAACTGTATGCCAACAAACTAGACAACCTAGATGAAATGGACAAATTTCTAGAAACACATAACCAACCTACACTGACGCTACAAGAAATACAAGAACTTAACAAACCAATCACAATTAAGGAGATTGAATCTGTCATCAAAAATCTCCCAGCAAAGAAAAGTCCAGGACCAGATGGCTTCACAGGTGAATTCTACCAAGCACTTCAAAAAGAATTAACACCAATCCTGTTTAAACTCTTCCAAAAAATTGAAGAGGAGGGAAAATTACCCAACACATTTTATGAAGCCAACATCGCCCTAATACCAAAGCCAGATAAAGATTCCACAAGAAAAGAAAATTACAGACCAATCTCTCTAATGAACATAGATGCAAAATTTCTCAACAAAATACTTGCAAATCGAATCCAACAGCATATCAAAAGACTTATACATCACGACCAAGTGGGATTTATTCCTGGTATGTAAGGCTGGTTCAACATAAGAAAATCAATCAATGTAATACACCACATTAATAAATTGAAGGAAAAAAACCACATGATCATCTCAATAGATGCAGAAAAGGCATTCTACAAAATCCAACATCCTTTTTTGATCAAAATACTTCAAAAGATAGGAATAAAAGGAAAATTCCTCAATATGATAAAAGGCATATATGAAAAACCCACAGCCACCATCATACTCAATGGGGAAAGGTTGAAAGCTTTCCCTCTAAGATCGGGAACAAGACAAGGATGCCCACTGTCACCATTGTTATTCAACATTGTACTAGAAGTTCTAGCTAGGGCAATTAGACAAGACAAAAAAATTAAAGGCATCCAAATAGGAAAAGAGGAAGTAAAACTCTCACTGTGGATGACATGATCCTGTACTTAGAAAATCCTGAAGTATCCATGACAAAGCTACTTGAACTAATGAGTTCAGCAAAGTGGCAGAATACAAGATCAACACGCAAAAATCAGTAATGTTTTTGTACACTAGTACTGAACATCCTGAGGAGGAAATCAGGAGGAAAATTCCATTTTCAATTGCAACAAAAAGACTCAAATACCTAGGAGTTAATTTAACCAAAGAAGTACAGGACCTATATGCAGAAAACTACAAAACAATGCTAAAAGAAATTTTAAAAGACCTAAACAAATGGAAAGACATTCCGTGTTCATGGATTGGAAGAATAAATATCGTGAAGATGTCAATCTTGCCCAAACTGATTTATAGATTCAATGCAATACCAATCAAAATCCCAACAGCTTACTTTACAGAATTAGAGAAGGCAATTACCAAATTCATCTGGAAGGGTAAGTGCACCCAAATAGCCAAAAGCATTCTAAAAAAGAAGAGTGACATGGGAGGAATTTCACTGCCTGACCTTGAAACATGTTACAAAGCTACAGTGGTCAAAACAGCATGGTACTGGCATAAAGATAGACACATCGATCAGTGGAATAGAATTGAGAACCCAGAAATAAATCCTCACCTATACAGTCAACTGGTTTTTGACAAACCTACCAAGCCCATGCTAATGGGAAAAAACAGTCTCTTCAACAAATGGTGTTGGGAAAACTGGATATCTATAATCAAAAGAATGAAAGAGGACCCCTATCTCACCCCCTATACAAGAATCAACTCAAAATGGATCAAAGATCTAAATATAAAAGCCAGGACCATAAAACTACTAGAAGAAAATGTAGGGAAACATCTTCAAGACCTTGTAGTAGGTGGTGGTTTCTTGGACCTTACACCCAAAGCATGTACAACAATAACAAAAAAATAGATAAATGGGACCCCTCAAAATTAAACACTTTTGCACCTCACAGGACTTTGTCAGAAGGGTGAAAAGGGAGCCAACTCAATGGGAAAAAATATTTGGAAATCACATATCTGATAAGGGTTTAATATCCAGGATATATAAAGAGATGTTACAACTCAACAATAAAAAGACAAATGACCCAATTAAAAAATGGGCCAAAGACTTGAATAGACATTTCTCCGAAGAAGAAATACAAATGGCAAAAAAACACATGAAGAAATGCTCAACATCACTTATGATTAGGGAAATGCAAATCAAAACTACAATGAGATATCATTTCACACCTATCAGAATGGCCACTATTAAAAAGACAGAGAACTACAAGTGTTGGAGAGGATGTGGAGAGATAGGAACACTTATTCACTGTTGGTGGGAATGCAGAATGGTACAACCACCATGGAGGACTGTTTGGCAGTTCCTAAAGAAGTTGAATATAGACTTGCCACATGACCTTGCAATACCACTACTGGGTATATACCCAGAAGAACTGAGAGCAGTGAGACGAACAGACATCTGCACACCGATGTTCACAGCAACATTATTCACTATTGCCAAAAGCTGGACACAACCCAGGTGTCCATCAACAGATGAATGGATAAACAAACTGTGGTATATTCACACGATGGAATATTATGCAGCTGTAAGAAGAAATGAAGTCGTAAAGCATATGGCAACACGGATGAACCTGGAGGACATTATGTTGAGTGAAGCAAGCCAGACACAAAAGGACAAATACTGTATGAATGCGTTACTATGAACTAAATATATTGTGTAACATATTGTTTGATAAAAAAAAAAAAAAAAATTATATGTATCCATTACATTTGAGAAATGTACATATTTATTCATTGTGTTTACTTTTTAGTTTTTAATTGTTTATATTTTCAATTATTAAATGTACAAATAAAGTTAAAAAAAAAAAAAAGAAAAACCCACAGCTAGCATTGTACTCAACTATGAAAGACCGAAAGATTTCCCCAAGATTGGGAACAAGACAAGGATGTCTGCTGTCACCAGTTATTCAATATTGTGCTAGAAGTTCTAGCTAGAGCAACTAGGCAAGAAACAGAAATAAAAGGAAGCTAAATAGGAAAGGTAGAAGTAAAACTTTCGCTGTTCGCGCATGATATGATCCTATATGTAGAAAATCCCAAAAATTCCACAACAAAAGCTACTAGAACTAACAGACAAGTTCAGCAAAGTGGTGGGATACAAGATTAGTACACAAAAATCAGAAGCATTTCTATACACAATGATAAGCAATCTGAGGAAGTTAGAAAAAAAACTCCATTTATAACAGCTGCTAAAATAATCAAATATTTAGGAATAACTTAACCAAGGACATAAAGGACCTGTATACAGAAAACTAGAAAACACTGTTAAAAGAAACCAAAGAAGATCTAAATGAATGGAAAGACATTCTGTGTTCATGGAATGGAAGACTAAATAGCATTAAGATGTCAATTCTATCCAAACTGATTTATAGATTCAAAGCTAACCCAATCAAAATCCCAACAGCCTTTTTTGCAGAAATGGAAAAGTCAATTATCAAATTTATTTGGAAGGGTAAGGGGCCCCGAAGAACTAAAAATGCTTTTAAAAAGAAGAACAAAGTTAGTGGATTCTCACTTCCTAACTTTAAAGCATATTACTTAGTTACAGTGGTAAAAACCACATGGTACTGGCATGAAGATAGACATATTGACTGTGATGGTTAGGCTAATGCAGGGGTTCTTAACCAAGGATCCATGGATCTGCAAGGGAAAGGTCCGTGAGCCTGAATTTTAAAAAATCAACTTATCTTTATTTTCTCTGACCTCTAACTGAAATCTAGCATTTCCTTCACTTATGAATGTATGTAATAAATTACAATAGTATTCTTTTCATATCACATTACAATTGTTGCATATCTCGTAAAATCACTTATGCTCATCCATACTTGGAAATTATAGCAGCTGCTAGACCCAATGCTAGTTGAGTGTCATAAAACTATTTGCCGCTACATTCTGAGAAGGGGTCTGTGGTTTTCACCTGACTGGCAAAGGGGTCCGTGGAATAAAAAAGGTTAAGAACCCCTGGGGTAATGGGTCAAATTGGCTAGGCAATGGTGCCCAGTTGTATGGTCAAGCAAGCAATGGGCTAATTGTAATACAAGGGCATTTCATGGACTTTAATTATCAGTGAGTTGATTGCTTAGATGGCTGGTTACATCTACATTCAACTGAGGAGACTGCTGTCAGCAATGAGTGATCTCATCCAATCAGCTGAAGGCCTTAAAAGGAGATGTAACTTCAGCACTCAGAGAGAGAATCCCCATCTCTACTTCAGAGAGTCAGCATCTTCTGGAGAATTCAGCAAGGACTTTCATTGGAGCCCCTGGCTGGCAGCCTGCCCTACGGAATTTGGACTTGTGTACCCCCACAATTGTGTGAGACAATTTTATAAAATCTCATACCATTTACACATTATCTCCTGTCAGTTGTTTCCCTAGAGAACCCTAATATACTGACCAATAGAACTGAATTGAGAACTCAGAAATATACCCTCACATCTACGGTCAAGTGATTTTTGACAAGGCTGTCAAGCCCAGCTGGCCAGAATAGTCTATTCAACAAAGGGTGCTGGGAGAACTGGATCTCCATAAAGGGATTCATCAGACTCTAGCATCCAGTGGTTGGATATGAGAGAAATGTTGATTTTGTACGCGGAATGGAGCATTGTTTCACATTTGGGGGGGAGGTGAGGAATACAGCATCTTACTAAACGGGAATTAATGAGGACTTACCACTTGGATTGCCCAAAACAACCTTTATGCTGAATGTCTACATAGACAGCAATGTTTTCCAAAGTGTGGCATATGCCATTGTGGGCCATGAGGTTATTTTAGTTGGTTCACAAACATTTTCATATTAATATGTATTTTAATGCATATTATTAAAAATGACTAGCACAAAAATAAAAGAAAAAAACTTAAAAAAAAAAAAACATGAAAAAAAATGACTAGCACAAATTAGTGACATGAAGTCTATCTGTTAAATAAACTTAATTTAAAAAGTTTAAAGAACAAACCAGGATTCCTTAGAGAAATGGATGATAACAAGTCTTGGGCAGGGAAAGGATATGGTAAGCTTAAGACATCTTAAAAATCACCATTTTGCAACTGTCAGTATAATAACTGATTCAGATAAAAATCAACCATGAATACTAAAACCACAGAATAAAAATATGGAGGGAGTAGTATATTCACGCTACTTAAAACTATAACCGCCCCCAAATCACTTGTTAATTACAAAGATAAAAAATGAACTTTTACAACTAAGAAATGAAACTTAGCAACACCAATAATGGGACTATTATGATTTTATGTGCCTGCTCATACAAAAATGGGAACACAACCAGAGGTATGCACCATTACCTATGTAGCATTTCTGCCAAAAATGTATAAAAATCTTTCATGAGGTTACAAAAAGAAAAATCCAGAATGTGGTACATTCTACAAGACAATGCCATAACAACGACAAAAAAAAAGGATGGGAGACTCTCTTAAATTAAAAGGGACTAAAGAGACATAACAACCAAATGCAAGGCACAAACACTAACTGGATCCTGGATCAAAACAAAGTAGCAAAGCACTTTTATTTTTTTACAATGGGGAAAATCTGTATAAGGAGTGTATATTAATGTGACATTAATTTGTAATGTTAATTTTCTAAGTGTGATGATGGCTAGGTAGGAAAATGTTCTTACTCTTAGGAGGTACAAACTTACATATGTAGGGGTGAAGTGTCAAGATATCTGCATCTAACTTTCTCATGGCTTAGCGAAAAAAAGAAATACTGGGAAGAAGAGGGGTGGGTGTGACTGTAAAGGGGTAGCCTAAGAGATCTTTGTGGTGATGGAATGGTTCTATATCTCAACTGCAGTGGTAAATCTACACATGATAAAATGGCACAGAACTATATACACATACTGTATCCATGTCAATTTCCTGGTTTTGATATTGTACTACAGTTACATAAAACTCAACCTTTGGGGAAAACTGGGTGAAGGGTACACAGAACCTCTACTATTTTTGCCACTTCCTGTGAATTTATAATTATTTCAAAATAAAATAGGTATATTTAAAAAAGTATAGCTATAGGTGTGCGTCTTTATATATATATTAGAGAGAAAGAGAAAGCAAATGTGGCAACATGTTACCATTGGTGAATGCTGGTAAAGTATATAAAGTATTCATGTACTATTCCTTCAGTTTTTCTACTGATTTGGAAATTTTCAAAAAGTTTGGAAAATTTTAAAGAATAATATTCTCAAGATATGGCAAAAATTGTGAGGGTGGAACTCATGACTGATTAAAATGTGGGGTGCTTTTGTATAAGGTACTTTCATATGCTGTATTTCATTTAAGCCTCACACAACCCTGTGCCATAAGCCCAGTTTGCCTTATTTAATGGATGTAGGATGTGTCCAAGGTACTCAGGGAGGCAGAGCTGAGCCAGAGTCCAATTCGAGCCCAAACCTCTTTTCACTACCACCACTTTACTACTGCCCCACTATAAAGTTGCTACCGAAGAAAGATAATAGTCTTAAGAACAAATATAAGTAGAGAGAACACTACAGAAACAGGCTTCTGATACTCACTTCTGGTTTGTCAGATAGCGATCCCAGCCACGAATAATATTGCCATACATCTGAGTGTCTTCCAGGTAGCTCCCTTCAAAAGCATAGATCTGTCTCTCCAAGTTTGCCAGCGTTTCCTGGGAGATGAAAAACATGGAAATGGATAATACCTTTTAAATGTAAACATTAAGTCAGACCAAACTGAAATCTTGATATTAGACATATAGATCTCTGCTCAAGCACATGAAACCACCCTTGTGGAGAGATGGATGATAATGAGGAGGGTTAGGCTGTTTTGGACTAAGTCAGCCTTGACCTTTTGGGGATAAGGACCTCTTTGAGAATAGAATGGAATGCAGAGACTGTCCTCGGTGAAAAAAAAAAATGCGTACATATGCAAAATTTGTGCGTATATTTCAGGGGGTTCAGGGAACCCCGTAAGTCAAGAACCCCGGCTAAAGCAGAACAGGGGCAGCCTCCACTCCCTCGCACAAAAGGTATCTCCACTGGGGAGAGGAAAGAGTAAGCAGCTTTCCAGAGCTTACTAGCTCCCCTCCCGGCTGGCTCAGAAAGGCCGCCAGCATTGGGCTGCCAGTTGCTATGGAAACCTGGAAGGGCAGCCTCAGGTGAGATGGGCTTCCCTCAAGCCCAAACCAAAACGTCGAAGGGAGGGGAGGTGAGTCAGCCTCCAGGGTGCACAGGACCCTGGGTGCATGTCACAAACTGCGAATTCCAGACTGAGTCCTCTTCCCTCGCCTGTCACCTTCTAGATGTTCCCAAACACATTACATTCCTGCTTATCAAACACTCCATCCAACATATCAACTCCTCGTCCCAAAATGGACACGCCCCTGACCATCCTCCAAAGGCCAGGCTGGATCCGCTTCCCTCACCAGCCTCCTGCCCCACGGGAAACCTGACCCCCCCCCCCCCCGCCCCAGCCCGTGGACACGCTCGCCGACCCCCATCCCTCGAAGATCACTGACACGCCCGCCTTTACCCTCCCCCCAAAGGCACGGACACGCGCGTCCCTACACCCAAAGCGCAGTCACTCGCCCTTTCTAGAGCTCCCACACAGTCCGCCCAGCTCCCCAAAGGCGCCGTCCTTCCTCCACGCCCCCTCCTTTCTCCACCCCCTCTCTCTCCCCAGCTCCCGCGCCCCGCCCCCAGGCCCCGAGGCCCGGCCCTGGCTCCCAGCTCCCGATCGCACAGCCGGAAAGCAGAGGCGCCCGCGGGCCACGGAATGCGCAGCCCGACCTCAGGCCGCCGGACTCCCAGCCCGCCACTGCGCCCCCGGAGTAACGGCCTGGCGCGGCCGGGCTGGCGCCTGGAGGCGGGGGCAGGAGCGGAGCCCTAACCTGGGGGCGCCCCCGGTGCCAGCCCCTCACCGCCAGCTCCTGCTTCCGCTTCACGAGCTCGGCCAGCTCCCGCCGGGTGTCGGGGATCTGCGGAGGCGCCGCCTTGTTGTGCATCGCCATGTTGGGCTGAGGCGGGCGGCGGCGGCGCGAGGCTGGGGGCGGTCCGGGCGCGCTGCCTCCGGCCCGCGAGGGGGCGCCCTGCTGTCGCACTGCGCCTGCGCGCGCGGCTTCCGGAAACGCATGCCTGCGACGCCTGTCTCTGGCATTTGGGTTCTGGCAGGTTCTGCGGGGTAGGACTGCAGGGATTTGGAGTTCTGGTTATGGTCCTAGCCGCAGATCTGCTTTTCATTTCACAGTTGGGCTTTACAGGCACCGCAAATTCTCCATGTCTAGAAGCAAACTCCTCCTTAAATCTCCGAAGTCGTTTCTTAAGGGAATGATTTTCACCATCCCAGTTGACCACGTCAGAAACCTGGGATCATTCTCAATCTCCCTCACCCCTTTAATCTGTTCCCACATCCAAGCCCGTGGACGCGACTTCGAAAGAGCTCTTAGAACTATTTCCTTCTGTCTGTCCCCTGTGCCGCCTTCTTAGTTAATCCAGACTCTCCCTAGTTTTCACTACATAGTTCCAACAGCCGCCTTATTTTCATCCTTATCTTCCTTCAATCTTCTATCCATTGTGGTGCTAGGGTGATCTTCCAAAAACAAATCTGATGTTGCTCTCCTGGTTATAAAGCCTTTCATTGGCTTTCATTTCCCTTTAGAGTGACAAGCATGTGTCTGTTTAAGAGCACAAACTGAAGCCAGAACTACCCAGTTCAAAATCCTACCCCTTCATAAACTATGCCACCTTGGGCAAGTAACTAAATTTCACTTGGCTCAACTTCCTCATCTGTAAAACCAAGGTAATAGTACCTACCTAATACAATTGCTCTAGGGAGTAAATCACTTATTGTATATAAGGGGCTTAGCAAGTAATAAGGACTATGTAAATATTACCATCTATGTTTATGTTTAATATCATTCCATTTGTTTTCACTTGACCCTATTTACTTCTCCAGCCTCAACTAACCATTTTTCAGTGTTCTGCAATTTCACTATGATGGGTATTATGGGATGTTTTTTCTTCTTCTTGTTTTTCCTTGCTTAGGAATCTTGGGTTTCCACAATCTGTAGATTGGCATCTTTCATCAATTCTGGGAAATTCTTAGCCATTTTTCTTCAGCTATGCCTCTGCCTCATTTTTCTCTTTTCTATTAAACTGTCTTTATTTTCCATCTTTTTGTCTCTCTGTACTGTATTCTGGATAACTTCTTTTTATGTGTTGATTTTGTATCCTTGTTAAGCTCCCTTATTAATTATACAAAGTTTTTGGTAGATTCCTAGGGATTCTTTTTTTTTTTTTTAATGAAATCTGAAACAGGGAACAATTTTATTTATTCTGCTCCAATCTGCATGCTTTTTGCTTCCTTTTCTTGTCTTACTAGGCTGGCTAGGATTTCCAGTACTATGTTGAATAAGAGTGGTGTGAGTAGACATCCCTGCCTTGTTCCTGATCTTAAGGGATAACATTCAGTCTTTCACAATTAAGTATGATGTTAGATGTAGGTTTTTTGTGATGCTCTTTGTCACGTGGAGAAAGTTCTCCCTTCGTCCGTGTTTGCTCAAGTTTTTATCATGAATGGGTGTTCAACTTTATGAAATGCTTTTTCTGAATCAATTGACATGATCATGTGGTTTTTCTTTAGGCTGTTCATATGGAGTATTACCTAGATTCATGTTCAAATACTGAACCAGCCTTGCATACCTGGAATAAGTCCCTCTTAGCCAGCTCATATAATTCGTTTCATATATTGCTGGCTTTTATTTGATATTTTGTTGAGAATTTTTGCATCTAAGTTCATAAGAGATATTGGTCTCCAGTTTTTTTCTATGTGTGTGTGTGTTTTTGTTTTGTTTTTTGCTGAACAGTGCTTGTCTGGTTTGATTTTCTAGAAGGGATGATACAGAATTTGTGCTAATTCTTCTTGAAATGTTTAGTAGAATTCTAACCACATGGGCCTGGAGATTTCTTTTTGGAAGTTTTTAAATTACAAATTCAATTTCTTTAATAGTTATGGGGTTATTAAGATTACCTATTTCTGGGAGTGGATGTGGCTGAAGCAGTTGAGCACCTGCTTCACACATGGGAGGTCCCGAGTTCAATTTCCTGCCCCTGGTTAAAAAAAAATTTTTTTTTTTAAAGATTACCCATTTCATACCAAGTGAATTTTTTTGAGGAATTGGCCCATTTCATCTGTCAAATTTACGTGTGACTAATTTCTTTTGACCTATCTTCCAGTTCACTAATTCTCCCTGATGCTGTATCTAATCTACTATTGATGGGTTTACAGTTATTTTATTTTTCATTTCTAAATGTTCTAGTTGTTTTTTGTTTTTTTTTAAAGATTTTATTTATTTATTCATCCACCCCCCCCCTTGCTGCTTGTGCTCGCCGGGTCAGCCAACCACGCCGTGCGGGCAGGCCCACCCCCACCAGGAGGCCCCGGGAACCGAACCCGGAGCCTCCCATATGGCAAACGGGAGCCCCACTGATTGAGCCACAGCCGCTTCCCTCTAGTTGGTTTTTTAAATACTTTGATTTCACTTGTTCCCATTTATTGGTCCATGTGGATATTTTTAAGTTTGTCAATTTGAAAATAGTAACCAGGAACATTTTATAATTTTTGCATTATAATTTCAGTATCTGAAGCCTCTGAGAATTAGTTTCTACTGTCTTGTTATTTCTGCTGGTTTACACCTATGGTGCCTTGTTTTCTTGTGTGCTTTGAAAAAAATAATCTTTGAGAAAGAAATTTCCAAAGACTAATTTCATTTATTTCTATCAGACATCTAGGGACATTAATAGTACAGGTTCATCTTAAACCAAGTTAAAGTCTTCAGGTTTCCTGAGCTCCCAGGCTGCAAATCCCTGGGGGGATTCTGGTTCTGGTTCTGGTGTAGCCATTTGGCATGCCTGCTTTTTGTGGAAAAATAAGATTCATTTTATTTGGGCTTTGAATTTTAATTTGTCCTATTCAACCTAGGGAAAGGTCTGATTTACTGGAATCAAATGGTTTGTCTACAGATCAAAAATGGTTTCCATGCATCTGTGCTCCTTATCTTCTGATAGCTTTTTATTAATTTGTCAGTTCTTAGATGCTTTAACATTTTGTTTATATTTTATCAGATTTTCTTTTTTACTGTTTTCAACAGGAAGGTTCATCAAAATAACAGTCCATCATTATCAGGAACAAGAAATTTCACTCACCCTTTTTCCCCCAATGAAGTTCAAGTTCTTCTCAAGTCTCATTAGTTTGTCACCTCAAGCATTTCTGAGTACCAGTCTCTCTGCCTGGAAACGTTCCTTCCTTTCCTCACCCCCTCTGGCCTCTCCTCATTCTTCCTTGACTCCCTAGGTTTTGTCAAGTCCTATTTCTCTGGGCCTCCAGAATCCCCAGTGCTTCTCCTACCTAGCACTTATGGCTACTGATTTTATTGCTCTGTGAGGGATGGTAAGAATGGTTAAGTATATTAGAGTGGTTAAGAATGTGGCATCCAGGGGTCGGATGTGGCTCAACTGGTTGGGCGTCCGTCTCCCATATGGAGGGACCCGGGTTCGATCCCTGGGACCTCCCGGTAAAAAAAAAAAAAAAAAGAATGTGGCATCTGGTGCTAGAATGACTGGGTTTGAATCCTAGCCCTTCCTACCATTGTGTGACTTTAAACTGTGCCTCAGTTTTCTCATCTGTAAAATGGAATAATAGGAACTCACCTCACAGGGTTATGAGGATTAAATTAGGTAATGCATGTGAAATACTTAGGCCTGTGCCTCATACATAGGAAATGCTCCTCTAAGTATTAGCCATTTTTATTATTGAAGCCCTAGTTCATGGTACTTCATAGGCACTCAATTACTGAATATTTGTCTATTCTTAAGAATCATCATGATTTCCATGTAGCTCTGGCTGTGATTTGTTGAGGTAAAGATTTGCCTTGGGAAGCGGCTGTGGCTCAAACAGTAGGGCTCCCGTTTACCATATGGGAGGCCCCGGGTTCGGTTCCCGGGGCCTCCTGGTGAAGGCAAGCCCGCCAGCACGGCATGGTTAGCTGACCCAGCGAGCACAAGCAGCAAGGGGGGGATAAATGAATAAATAAATAAAATCTTTAAAAAAAAAAAAAAAAAATTTGCCTTAGCCAATTTCCAACCCCCAAAGGTCCCACCCATTGTGATTTCCTTTTAGCCTCCTATGAATCTGGAAGGCTAATGAGCCAAGTGTCCTTCGCCTTCTCAATCTCTCCACTAATGTTTGCTACAAAGGAACGTCTCAGAGCAAAGAGCACTGAACTGGAACTGACTTGGTTTCTCATCCTAGCTCTACCACTAACTTGCTGTGGGAGTTCAGGCAAATGTGTTAGTTAAATAGGACTCTTTTCATATACTCCACTCCAGTCCTGCTTTTCTCCACTCTACATTGTTCTGTCTGGGCACAAAGTGCTTCTCTGCTTGCTACCTATTCTTTAAGGCTTACCTCAAATGCCATCTCTTCCACAGGGTGCACCCCACCTCCAAACTACTGCTCCCTATTACTAACTCACTCTTGTAAACCAACCCCTAGCATAGTAGGCTTATATAACTGTTGATTGAGTAGATTAATTTAACTTTAGAGTAAATGTGAACAAGTCAACTATCTTTTTTAAAATTTTCCCATTTGATAAATATACCAGAAACTTTACCCAAGAGACCAAATAAAATTCCAGAACTTTAATTTAAACTGAATAGCCTTTTCACTTGATATAAACTCACATACTTAGGAACATTGTGTGCTCAGACCATTATTTAACAAGCAGGCATTGCTGGCATGTTGTTTGTGTGTTACACTTAGGCTCTGATTAACATGACGTATTTCAATTCAATGAGTGATCCATAACTAATTTCCACAAAGGGTAGGATGTTAAAAAAAAAAACACCTGTATACCATATCAACCTGAAATATGTATTTCAGCTCTAAGCTTTTTAAAAGTAATCTATATGTATACTGGCATACTCAATATAATAAAAAATAAAAATTAAATTTTTTAAAAACTTCAGTTATCAGAATTGATTACTTCTGCTTTCACTTAGTACCAGAACACAATAAAAAGTATTTGAAAGTTATATCACCAGTTGCACTTAATTAGCTGTCCTTTGTCAATGTGAGAACAAGGGATCTAGATGACGACTAGGAAGGTTTGGTGGGAAAATCTGAAGATTCTATTCCATACCTCAGCAGAACTGTGGACCACCACAGAGGACTTGGAGGAGGGGCTCAGAAGCAAAGGGCAGTTTTGCAGTTAGCTTGGTTTTGATGGTAATGATTTGAAGACAAGCCAGCCAGGGTAAAGGTGGAGAAAGAACAGCTGCAAATAGCTAAGATGAATAGGAATTTCTAAACAGGATGAATTCATTCAAAAAAAGCTGGTGATAGCTGGCTTTTGAGATGGGTGGTATCTTACCTTTGATCCATTTTCTCCCTGCCCCACCCCCCCAAAAGGGAAGAGAGTGATAAAAAGCAAAACAAACACAAAAACAAAAAAACCCTTCCCCCATGTTTGACATGAAGAATCTCAACCCAGGAAGCTATTCCTCAACTAATGCAAAAGCTTCTTATACAACTAGGACCTCTTGTTGAAAAATGTAAGCAAAGTGGTCAGCTATCACAGTACCCATCAGGATGGTGTTTGAAACAAAACCCAAGGTTACCAGGAAGTAGTGGCAGCAGCACAAATTGAATAAGGAGGCTCTTGTGAGATGATGGATTGGTGATTAATCCCAGAAAGAGAAAACCATCAATCTGGATCAAGGAGAGAAAAATTCATCAAAACAAAATCTGCTTTTTAGGCTTATACATATGTAATAAGTGATCTATGGCATATATCAAAATTCAGAAAACAGCAGCTGTAGAGGTCAATATAGAACAAATGGGGGTAGGCGGAGAATGCTAAATGCTCTTACAGTGCTCTATCTTCCCTTCATCTTACCGTTCATCTAATTGTTCACTCTTCAAAGGGCATCTTTTACATCCTTTTGAATGAATATTAATTAGCTGTCCCTCCCTAAGTCAACATTTTACCATGAATACATGTGGGTATATGAGACCATAATGTAATAAAAATGGGGGGAAAAAAAGGGATGATCTAATTTAGCAGTATCATAAGTTTCACCTCAAGAGTTGTTAGCAGCAGCATTCATTGAACTGTATCATCTCTCCTTTCTCCACCCCCCACCATGTGAAGGCGAAATGGAAGGGACAGGGATAAACTGGTGTGAGGCCAACTATATATAACCCTGCCCCACACTCTATTTAGTGAAGGAGGAATCCTTCACTGCTAATTCATAAAGCACTGCTGCTTCAACATGACCAACATGCACGCACCTTGCTATGTAGGTGTCAGTTCTGTCAGTATTTCCAAGACACCCTACACAACAACCTATTTTCACCTCAAAAACATTGATATGAAGACTCCTTTAGCAGCAAACAGACCTATGAACACAAGGTCCTCTATGCTAGGAAAGTATTACCCTTTGAAATGGGGCTGTATTTACAATTTTTTTATTTTTTTAATCCCAAAAATACATCTAAATGAAAATCTGCTCTTCATATGCAGAGAGGCCTTTGCCTATAATGTAGTAGTATTACATTTACATCACAAAACACTCTCATATGAAAATCAGTATGCAGTTCTTTCACACGCCATTTGTATATATACACTCACAATATACGTAAGTAGCTAATAGTTCTCTACTTACACATATTTCTCTGGTGGAAAATTGGAAAACTGAGTAATTGCCTTATTTCCATCAGAGAAATAACTTATAAATCTGAATGTGTTTTTCAAAGATGAAACATGTAAACCACACAACCTCCTTTAAACGTACACACATGTTGCTAGAATAAAGCAAGGACCCTGCCACATAAGTGACGGTGTATTTTTCAAAGAAGGAAAAAGGAGATAACATCTGAATAAAAACGCTAAGTTGAAAAACAGATAAAATGATCACAATTGTTATATACATGCTCCATGGAGAAATCAGGAATTCTCTCATTGGAAACAGTTCCACCACTCATTTCAGCTTCTCAGAACATTAAATCAGCACCTGCTGGCAGCAGCCATGATCTTCCTGTCCAGTCATATGCTTAAGCAGGTTCCATAAAGCATCTGTTGAAGCTAAGCAGTTTATAATGAGGTCATATGATGAATTTCCACCACCAAAACACTAAGTGCAAAATCAACTTCTATGACTCAAGAGCTCAACCAGGTCAAAGTTTTGGTATATAATGGAGGCTGTTTTGGTGATAACCAAAGCTTAGTAAAATTCTCTGTTCAGGGGTTTGCCCCAGGACAAAAAAAGAAATAAACAAAAAACCTGATCCACAAAGCTTAACAACTATATAAATAAAGTAACTGTACAAAGATAACAAGCCACAATTCCCCCTTTAATCTAGGGTTTATAGTTTTCTAGGCAGCAGTTCTGAAAGCACCAACTAAAGCCACAACGCTTCTACTAAAACACGATGTGTTGTAATTGGTGAGACTGTTCCAAAAAACAAATGCCCACAGGCATGTGGCTGACATGCCACAGAAAAAAGTTCAACCAAACGTAAGTCTGTTTTCTTAAACTGTAACAAAAGCTGGTCAGCAACAGAGGAAAGACTTAAGGCAATAAGAGGCATTACAGAGAGCACCACGGTGCTCTGAGTCAATCCCGATGTTTTCCAACAAGGGAAGGTCTCTCAATAGTTTGGGTTGTATCTTGGTTTGCTAGCTGTCGGACACTTCTTCTTCTTCCTCGTCATCCTCGTCTTCTTTCCTGTCTACTTCAGAGGTGTCTGAGGACTCATGTAGTAAGACATATTCTCTGCTACTGAATCCAAATTTAAGCACATCTTTTTCCTTCAGTTCATAGTAACGCTGAGGCTCGATGCGCTTGTTGTTTAAGAAGGTTCCATTGCCTGAGCCAAGGTCAATGATGTAGGGCCTCACCCTGCGGCCAACTGTCCCATCAGCACGAGTGTACTCCACAAGACTAGCAGAGATAAAGGAGAGCAATCTGTAAGCAAAAGCCCGGCTAGGACCATCCAACCTCTCTAAAGCTCTTTGCTAACCCTTGATGTAAATAACTCAGCTTGAACAAGTTAAAATTCCAAGAAATCAAGAAATCAAGGGGAAGGCATGGCCCTTAGATCAGGAAGTCAGGAGGAAGTTTAGATATAATTAGTAGAGGAAGCGGCTGTGGCTCAATCAGTGGGGCTCCCGTTTACCATATGGGAGGCCCCGGGTTCGGTTCCCGGGGCCTCCTGGTGAGGGCGGGCCCGCCTGCACGGCGTGGTTAGCTGACCCAGCGAGCACAAGCAGCAACGGGGGGATAAATGAATAAATAAATAAAATCTTAAAAAAAAAAAAAAAAAGATATAATTAGTAGAAAAGGTGAGAACTGGCCACTGAAAACAAAACAAATCCACAGCAAATCAAAAGCTTAAAATGGAGTACCAAAACCAGACCACTCAAGTTCTGATCTGAATCCAAGGCCTTTTGCCATGGTTTATGAATATACATTTTTTGTGTTGTTTATAAACAATATAATGCTCCTTTCTTCTATACTTCAACATATTTTAGCTCCTGTCCAAATGAGAAAAGGCAGTGGACTTGGATTTCTGAGTCAAGGGAGCTGAATTTGAGCCAGAGTTCAACTATGGTGATTATTTATTAGGCAAGTCACTTGGCTTTACTAATCTTCAGTTCTCTCATCTGTCAAATGGGGATATTAGTATCTATTCTATCCATCTCATAGAACTGCAGTGAGAATCAAATGACAACAGATGTACTATGCGAACTATCAAGATTCAGACTCAGCTAACACATATGTCAAGCATTTTTAGTTACATTCCCATTTAGCACTAATAATAGCCCTGTGAGGTGTAAACTGGGGCCGAGAAAGTAGCTTGCCCAAAGTCAAATGCCTTGTGACAGTGGCAAATAAGGGATTATTCAAAGGGCAGTCAGATTATTAATACTCCTTAAGACTAATAACAGATACATGGGGTCTGGGATTCTTTGGCATATATACACAATTCTTAGTAATTCTAACTGAGATGTTCAGCTTCTGCTAGCATTTCACTTTCTTTCTGCAAACGTCTACTTACCGATATTGAAATACAGCATGCTGCTTAGAACAAGAGGGATGGTCAATGGGTATGTCTGCAATCCGGCGGTGTCGACCCAGGAGGTAAGCACTCTGTCTATGGATATACATAACTGGAAGCACTTCATCGTTCTTGAAAGGGTAGAGACGCCACCGTTTCTTTGGAATACGTGCCTCTGGGGGCTCACTGTATTTGATGACTACACCCCGGAAGGTGTTAGTGTCTTCAAGAAGTGCCCCAGAGAGTTCAAAGCTTGGCTTTTCTTTAACGGGCACCTCTTTTTCTTTATTGTTGCTGGCAGGTCGAGGAACCATCTCCTGAGACTCATTACCACCGCCACCAACTTCATTCTTCTGGCGATGCTCCCGTCTTCTGGCATTATAAAACTCCCTCTCTGCTTCCTGATCCTGCAGGTTTTGAATGTCTCGATCCCGTCCCTGAGCCTGCCCACTGCCAGGCCTTTCATTAGAAGTTCTCTTCTGGTGAGGATGGCCCCGGTGTCTGTCCCGGTCACTGTTCCTTGCCCGTCTGTGTTCCTGTTCTGATGGTTCCCGGTGCTGCCGATCCTCCCGTCCTCTCCGGGGATGATCCTCATGTTCCTGAAATTCAAACAGATTCAGCAAACTAACATCAGCCCATAGTCTATGAACAAGCTGCTTTCAAAAAGTCATTTGTGGAGAGTGAAAGCAGGGTCTCAAACAGATACGTGTACACCAATGTTTATAGCAGCATTATTCACGATAGCCAAAAATGTGGAAACAACCCAAGAGTCCATCAACAAATGAAGGAACAAAATGTGATATATACACACAATGGAATATTATTTGGCCATAAGAAAGAACAAAGTTATGAGACATGCTACAACATGGGAGAACTTTGAAAACGTGTTCAGTGAAATAAGCAAGGCACATAAGGACAAAAGTTGTATGGATTCTCTTATAAGAGAGGACTAGCAATAGCTAATTCATTGAAATAGAAAGCAGATTGGAGGTTACAGCGGTGGGGGCGGGGAGAAGGAGAAGGGGAAAGGGGAAGTGTTTGTTAAAAATTAAAAAAGAAATTTAAGACTGTTTATGGAATAAAATTTACCCTTTTAGTGTATAGTTCTATGAGTTTTCCCGCTCACAGAGTTGTGTAGTCATCATCACAAACAAGATACAGAGGAGTTTCATCATCTCTATGACAAGTAGTCATGTAAAGAAAAAGAGCTAGCTTTCCCAACTTATACCAACAATGAAAATTTAAGAGTAATTTTTAAAGATTCCAATTGAACAGTAAGAAAATTACTCAATATCTAGGAACAAACTTGACAGATGCAAGACATGTAAGAAGGAAACTGTAAAAATTTACTAATAGACATTTAAAGAACTGAAAAATGGAAAAACATACCATGGCTCCTTAAAAAACACTCAGTATTGAAAATCGGCTTAGTAGAAAATGTTCACAATACATACGTATTAATTATCAGTAGGAAAATAAATCAATAAGTCAAACAATTCAATAGAAATATGGGCAAAGGATATAATTAGCAATTTTCAGAAGAAATAAATGTCTAATAAATAATGACATGCTTACCCTCACCAATATCCAAAGCATCAATTTTAAAAGAAATATAAATTCTCAGATTAGCAAAATTAAAAAGATCAATAATACCTAGTGTCAAAAGAAGGTACAGGAAAATGGATATTCTCAGCCACTGCTGGTGCAAGTATAAACTGGTACAGGCTATTTAGGGCAATTTGACAGTATTTAATCAAAATTCAATGAACCACTTTGCAAGGATTCCAGGCACAAAACTGCAACAAGCTAGCAGTTGCTGCAATTCTATCTACAACTTCATGATTTTCCCTTAGCCAAAAATGCAGTCATCTCAGAGTTCAAAGCATTCAGCAAACAATGGCAAGGTAGAGCCACCAGAAATGTACACCTGATTTCCATGACAAATTAGTAATGCTATATTAGCTAGTAGAGCCACTTACTGTGTTGCTGTATGGACATATACAGCTACACAAATTGGAATAGAATGGAACTTGTCCCCTGTTGGTAGAGTCACCCCAAATGAATGCGGAGATCAGTCATCATCCAGCTGGTGTGATACTGAATTGTTTCAAAACCAACTCATAATTGATGACAAATAAAAGCACTGTGTACCCCACTGCATTATTGAAGAAATAAAATATATTTGAAAACTTAATGAACCAGTAATCCCACTTACAGGACTCTATCCTACAGAAATACTAGCAGAAATGCACAAAGATATAAACAAGAATGTTTACAGCTACCTTGTTTGTAATATGAGAAAACTGGAAAAGTAATTTCCTCAATAGAATAGTTAAATAAATGATTTTATGTTCACATAAAGGGATACTTTATAACTATTAAAAAGAATGGGATACTGACACAGAAAGATATCTAAAATATATTAAGAAGAGGGGACAAAAAAGAAGGGGGAAAGTTTCATAATAAAAATAGAAATTTCTGGGAAGCAGACGTGGCTTAGTTGACTGAGCTCCCACCTACCACATGGGAGATCGCTGGTTTGGATCCCAATGCCTCCTAAAGAAGACAGTGAGTTGCCCTACGGGCAGGCACAGCAAGCTGACACAGTAAGAGACATAAGAAGAAAAAACAGAATGAGAGACACAACAAAGCAGGGAGCAGAGGTTCCCAGTGCCTCCTAAAGAAGACAGCGAGCTGAAGAGACGGGAAGGTGCGGCAAGGTGACGCAACAAGATGATGCAACAAGAGATGCAGGGAGGAAAAACCTAATGAGAGACACAATACAGCAGGGAGTGGAGGTGGCTCAAGGGATTAGGCACCTCCCTCCCACATCAGAGTTCCCAGGTTCAGCTCCCAGTGCCTCCTAAAGAAACAAGGAAGACCAACAGACACAGCAAGTGAAAAACACCATATAGGAGGTCCAGGGTTCAATTCCCAGGGCCTCTTGGTGAAGGCAAGCTTGCCCACACAGGAATGCTGGCCCACATAGGAGTGCCGACACAGCAAGATGTCACAACAAAAAGAGACACAGAAGAGAGACAATAAGAGACACAGCAGACCAGGGAGCTGAGGTGGTGCAAGAGATTAAGCACCTCTCTCCCACTCTGGAAGGTCCCAGGATCGGTTCCCAGTACCACCTAAAGAGAAGACAAGAAGACACAGATGAACATACAGTGAATGGACACAAGAGAGCAGACAGTGTGTGTGGGGGGTGAGAAATAAATAAATCTTAAAAAAAAAAAAGACTATGAATAAAATGTTATAAAGATTAAAAGTTTTAAAACAGCAAGCAATAAGAGACTTTCAAAAACGATCTGGCAGAGAGACAACCAGAAACTGAATGTTTCCAAACAAAAGCACAAAACATCATGTAGGTGTATACTTACGCTTGGTGGGGGGAAAAAATTAACATGAATCTGAACAAGACTCTAGATATAACTACAGTTTACATGAAATACAGGGGCCAGAGGAACATGTTAAATGACTCCATGCAAATTACAAATTAATTTCAAGGAAAAAGAGAAGGACCAGGAATTTACAGATAAAACAGATTTAAGAGAATGATCAACTAAATGCAATGATTAGACCTTATTTTGATCCTGATTCAAACAGATCAACTTATATAAAAATTATGAGCTACTCACAGTATATGAACATTGACTAGTTATTTAATGATGTTATAACAACTTGGGGGGTGGGGGGGTCAGGGAGAGAAGTGAGAAGGAGTGGATATGAAACTAGACTGATTACTCTTACTGTTTAAGCTGGGTGATAGATATATGGGGGTTCATTTAATATGTTTAAACTATTCCATAATAAAAAGTTAACAAGGCTTCCAGTCGACCAACGTGAGGCATAAGATGCTCTGGGTGCTGTTCCCCACAGAATCTTTGAACTAGCAAAAACCAGCTGAGCAATCTTCCTCAGGACCCTGGAAAACAGGTAAAGGGTTGGAGTAACTAGGCAAGTGCCGAATCAAGAAAATGTAGCTTGGGGGCAGATGTGGCTCAAATGGTTGGGCATCAGTCTGCCATATGGAGGGACCTGGGTTCGATCCCCGGGACCTCCTGGTAAAAAAAAAAAAAAAGAAAATGCAGCTTGAAAAAATGGTAAAAGAAGCTTGTGCATCCTTGCTGACCCCTTCCTCAGCAAGGTTGTGGAGCCACCCTGCACTCCTACTGTAGGTTCCAGGCCCTGCTCTAGAGGGAAAGTAGTAACCCCTATGCACCTACTAGGATACCTGTATGCCAATCTATCAGGTGGCAGCCTGAAAGGCTCAATCAGGAAATTCGTCCAGGGCTCACCCTCAGAGAAATTCGTCCAGGGCTCACCCTCAGAGAACTTGCTCTGTAGACAGAAGCACCTTGCAAACAGCTAAAGCAGAGTAAGAAACAAATACAACAGAGCTTGGGGTGGGAAGTGGAATTCCTAAGACCACACACAAGAACAAACCCAGGACAAGACACAGACTTCACCTTCTTGATAGGATGGCTAAACACTGAAGGAGAGCACCAGTCAATGCAGAGCCAAATTGCAAAGACTGTGAAAGGTGTTTTGGCATTGGTTTGTTTTTGTTAGCTACTGACACTCAAAGAAATCTCTGTCATATCACTAGCTGGATAACAACTTAAGGAACACACAGCTCAAGGACTAAATCCCAGAATTAACAGTATAAAATAATAAAATGTGCAATGTGCAACAAAAGATTACAAGACAAAGAAAGCAGCAGGAAATGATGGTCCATCCAAAGGAACAAGATGATAATCCAGAAACCATCACTGCAGAAGACCAGCCTTTGGCTATACTGGAAGCATCTTGAGGAGTGTTAGGCAGTGGTCTCTTAGACTTTACACCCAAAACACAAGCAACAACAAAAAAAAAAAACAGATAAACATGACTTCATCAAAATTAAAAACCAGGGGGTAGGGAATGGGGAAATTTTAGGCTGTTTATATGTATTAAAAAAAAAAAAAACCCACCATTGGACTATGAACGCTAATATAAACTATTAATAGTACAATTATAACATAATATTATTCCTCAATTGTAACAAAGATACCACACTAACACAAAGTATTAATAGGGAAAATGGTATGTGTAAGGGGGTGTATATGGGAACTTCATATTTTTTGCATGATTTTTCTGTAAACTTACACAACTTCTCCAATTTTTTAAAAAGATTTAATTTATTTATTTCTCCCCCACCCCACCCCCCAGTTGTTTGCGCTCAATGTCTGTTCTGTGTCCATTAGTTGTGTGCTCTCTGTGTCTGCTCGTCTTCTCTTTAGAGGGCACCAGGAACTGAACCTGAGACATCCCATGTGGGAGAGGAGTGCTCAATCGCTTGAGCCTGCTCCGCTCCCTACTTTGTTTTGTCTCTTATTGTGTTTCCTCTTTGTGTTTCCTTGTTACACGTCAGCCTGTCAGGGAAGCTCGCTGTCTTACTTGTCTTCCCTAGGAAGCATCGGGAACTGAACCCGGGACCTCCCATGTGGTAGGCAGGCACCCAAGTGCTTGAGCCACATCTGCTTCCCTACAACGTCTCCAATTAAAAAAAAAATTTTTTTTTTCAGTTAAACAAAATGCCAACAACTGGAGGAAAGAACCAAACAGAACATTTAATGAAAAACACTGTGGAAGTTTGATATTATTTATGAATTCCAAAAAAGATATTTGATTATGTTTGTAAACTGGTCTGTTCCTCTGGGAGTGATACCCTTTGACTGCATTAAATTCAGAGGTTTCACTTTTACCTGATTAAATTAAGATTACAGCTGTGATTCAGCCAAGTCAGTAGGACGATGAATCTGACTCCCTTGGTGGGCAGACAGTCACACAGAAAACAGGGCACACAGCAGAGGAGAGAGCTTAGTTTTTTGATGCTGGAGCCCCAGGAAGAGAACCAAGCCATTCACCTGATAGTTTACAGCTGGCCTTGTGAAGAGACCAGAGCAGCTGAGCCCAGGGAGAGAAACGAGCTTTATGCCAGTCTACAGCTGAGATAGGAAGAAGCTGGGACCATGGAGCCTTAAGAGGAAGAGGAAGCCTGAACCCTCGCAGAGACCGGCAGCCATATTGCTCCAACACGTGGCAACAGACTTTGGTGAGGGAAGTAACTTACTCTTTATGGCCTTGTGACTGTAAACTTCTACCCCAAATAAATACCCTTTATAAAAGCCAACAGATTTCTGGTACCTTGAATCAGCACTCCTTTGGTTAATACAAATGCCTTCCTTAGATTCAAGAAACCCAATAAATTTCACACTGGATAAAGAAATTCACTATTTAGGCACATTGTAACAAAACTGCAAAACACCAAAGCAGAGCAAACATCTTTTAAAGGAAAAAAGGAGAAATTTCCACCCTCATAGGGGGCAGAAGCAGCATCAAGTTTTAAGCCCTGGCTTCCCCAAGTGTTAACTCTTATCTTCAGAATCCTGCACACTATGAGTAAGGCTGCCTCTCCTAGAAAGGGATAAAAATGAAATCCTAAGCACTGGGGCTGAAACTGCTCCTGCTCACGCTCCCTCTACAACCAACCTCACTCACCCCCACCCCCAGTTTTCTCTTTGCTATACACAGGGGTAGAGAGAGGGCCAGCTTGCCCATAATAAAATCCAGTTTCTCTAGACTTCCTTGCTTTCAAAGGCAAGTGTCAAAAGGAAGCTTCAGACCCTTAATCCTCCCTACCCCAAAATAAGCCTGCTACCATTATCTACCTTCAGTCCATCAGAGCTGATCTCATTATGCCCCTTATTCCTGATTAAATGAGTCATCACAAGAAGCCATAGACTGCTAGTTTTCACCCCCACCTCGCCTATATTCTAATCCCCATAAGAGTCTGTACATCCACTATTCTGTCCTCAAATCTCCCTTTTTCAACTCCTGAAGCAATATTACTATGCCCCCTGGTATTGAAAGATCAGCAAAGCCTACATCTTCAACATTTTCTCTAATAGTTCCCTTCACCTTTTACGTTAACAGAACCTTTGTTTTGCCCTGAGAACACTGCTTCTATGCAGCTCTCGCAAATGGTAGCTGTTGTCCCGTTCCCCCCCCCCCACACACACACACACAGCCCACCCATCTTTGGCCTGGACATGAGGCAGGTGTCTTTGCTTCTTACTATCTATTCTGGAACACTTGCCACCCCTCCTCTCTCCCTAAAACACCCTAGCTTTGAATATCATACAAGACTTTTTTTTTTTTTTTAGGAGGCACCAGGAGCCAAACCTGGAACCTCCCATATAGGAAGCAGGTGCTCATCTGCTTCAGCCACATCCACACCCTCTTACAGGACTATTATCATCCATTACTCTCATTGTTGCTGTCATCTACCAACCCTAAATTATTTCCCTCTCATTTCTCACCAATTTTACTTTTAGCTCAAGGCACTGTCTGCCCAGTGTTTTTTTTTTTTTTTTTAAAGATTTTATTTATTTATTCATTTATTCCCCCCTTGCTGCTTGTGCTCACCGGGTCAGCCAACCACGCCGTGCGGGCGGGCCCGCCTTCACCAGGAGGCCCCGGGAACCGAACCCTGGGCCTCCCATATGGCAAACGGGAGCCCCACTGATTGAGCCACAGCCGCTCCCCTGTTTTTTTTTTTTAAATAACTTTTTTTTATTTTTATTTTATTTTACCAGGAGGTCCCAGGGATCGAACCCAGGTCCCTCCATATGGCAGACGGACGCCCAACCATTTGAGCCACATCCGCCCCCTGCCCAGTGTTTTTAATAACATACAGGTGGTCCTCCTAACACACTAGTCTCTCTATATTTGAGCTCTTTTCTTACAATGTTATTTGTCCTCCCTCCACCTCAGCACCGACTATCATGGTTATACATAGATCCTTTCATTGTCAATAACTAACCTTTCTATAATCTCAATTTCAAACCCTCCTTCTAGCCACCATTAATCTTTCCAGCTCATATTTTACCCCAACTCTAACAATCCTTCTACCCTAATAAGACATCCAATCTTCTGATCCTACTGTCTTTGCACAGCCTTCATCCTCTTCGCTTCTTGTCTAGTTAAATTTCATAATCAAGCAGTATGCACTCATTCAAACCCCTTGCCTCGTCATTCTGTTGCACTCACCTGGCAAAACCACAACCTGCACCAAGCAGCTCAAGTGACTCAAGAAAAATAAACCATTCTGACAGAGCCCATCTTAGATGCACAACCATAAACCTCCCTAATGATGCCCAGCAATCACCCTACATTTCCCTGATCCATCCACTCTCCCAGATGACTAGGACCTCTTCTCTCCTCAAACCCCCAATACATTCTTCCCCCTCCCTTCCTCAGTCAGAAGGAATCTTCCACACCTGCCACCTATCAGTATCTGCAGCCATATACTCTGCCTTCTCTTCCTGTGACCATAAATGAACTATTTATGCTTCTATCTAAAGCTAATCCCTACACCTGGGAACTTGACCCCATCCCCTCTTACCAATAATTTCCGCCCCCTTTTTTTTTCTCACCAAGAATATTATTCCAAAAGCAAAAAAAATTAAAAATTAAAAAAATAAAAAAATAAAATAAATAAAAAAGAATATTATTCCAGCAATTCTCTCCTACACAATCTATTTCCCCCCTCTGTACTGGATTATTCCCATTAGCATAGAAACATGCTCATCTAGAACCCACTTCTCATGCCAGCTTCAACCCCATTTCTTCCCTCCCCTGTGTAGTAAAATTCCTCAAGAAGTTTTTTGTTTTTTAAATCACTGTCTACAATCCAATCTTCTCTTGATCCTCCTTCCAATCAGGTTTTCACCCTTACTACTCCACTAAAATTGCTGATCAAGGTCACCAATATCCTCCGTATTGCTAAGTTCAATGAATAATGCTCAGTCTTCATTATACTTAACTAGCAGCAGCATCTCACAGACCCAATCACTCTGCACACTTGTCTCATGACTTCTAAGGCACCAGACTCTCCTGCTTTTCCTTTTTTCCAGTCCCCTTTGCTGATTTCCTCTTTTCTCTTCAATTTCTTCACGCTGGATTGCCCAGTTCAATCCTTGGTTAGCCATTTAAACCTGCAATGTGAGAGAGGACTCCAGGATTGTCCACAGTCACAGAAAGAGAAACCACGAGAGGCTGAGAGAGACGCTGAAAATAAGCCAAGAGGGGAAGGCAGGGACCTCTGCAGAGACCTGCTACCATTTTGCCTTGCCATGTGGCAGCAGTCCAGGGTTGCCATCAGCCAATTTTTGGTAATACAGTATCTCTGATGATACTTTTTTTTTTTTTTTTTTTTTACCAGGAGGTCCTGGGGATCGAACCCAGGTCCCTCCATATGGGAGACGGATGCCCAACCATTTGAGCCACATCTGTCCCTCTGATGATACTTTGATTTGGATATTTTCACAGCTTCAAGAACTGTAAGATTTTACTCTATTAAATACTCATTATAAAAGCCAACCCATTTCTGGTGTTTTGTATTGGCAGCCTTTAGCAAACAAAAATGATTTAACACAATCCCTAACAAAATCCCATGATTTTTTTAAATAAATATAGACTATTCTAAAATTTCTATGGAAAGGCAAAGTACTAGAATAGCTAAACAATTCTGAAAAAGAAGAATAAAGTGGGAAGAATCAGTCTATCCCATTTCAATACTTACTACATAACCATAGTAATTAAAACTGTGTGGTGTTAGAGAAAAAGACATACCTATCAAGGAAACAGAATATAAAGAATCCAGAAATAAACCCACACAAATATGTCAGACTTATTTTTGACAAAGGAGTAAAAAGCAATCCAACAGAGGAAATATAGCTTTTCAACCAATGGTGCCAGAGCAATTGGACATTAGTAGACAAAAATGTGATTATCAACCTAAGTCTCACCCCTTATATAAAAATGAACTAAAATGGACTACAGACTTAAACATAAAATTTCTATTAAAGAAATGAAGTTGTAAAGCCTATGACAACATTGATGAGCCTGGAGGACATTATGTTGAGCAAAGCAAGCCAGACACAAAAGGACAAACACTGTATGACCTCATTACTATGAACCAAATATATTGTATAACAATGATTTTTTTAAAAAATTTGTATGTATCCAGTACATTTAATGGAGAAATATATGTTTTTATTCAACTGTATTTTCTTTTTAATTATTGTTTATATTTTCTTTTTTTTTTTTTTTTTAAAGATTTTTATTTATTTATTCATTTATCCCCCCCCTTGCTGCTTGTGCTCGCCGGGTCAGCCAACCACGCCGTGCGGGCAGGCTTGCCTTCACCAGGAGGCCCCGGGAACCGAACCCGGGGCCTCCCATATGGTAAACGGGAGCCCCACTGATTGAGCCACAGCCGCTTCCCTATATTTTCATTTGTTAAATGTGCAAAATAAAGTTAGAAAAAGCTAAGAAAAAAAAAGGTCTATTAAAAAACCACCCAGAAAATTTCAGGATCTAGGGCTAGGCAAAAAGTTCTTAGGACACCAAAAGCCCAGTCTATAAAAGGAAAAATGAATAAACTGGACTTAAAAATTGAAAACCTTTGCTTTGTTAAAGACCCTAGTAAGAAAATGAAAACGCATGCTAAAGATTGGGAGAAAATATGTGCAACCACACCCCCAACAAAGGCCTACACAAAAATCCTTTTTTTTTTTTTTTTTTTTTTTACCGGGAGGTCCTGGGGATCGAACCCAGGTCTCTCCATATGGGAGACAGACGCCCAACCAGTTGAGCCACATCTGACCCCCTAAAGATCTCTTAAAACTTAATAATATGGGAAGCGGCTGTGGCTCAATCAGTAGGGCTCCCGTTTACCATATGGGAGGCCCCGGGTTCGGTTCCCGGGGCCTCCTGGTGAAGGCAAGCCCACCCGCACGGCGTGGTTAGCTGACCCAGCGAGCACAAGCAGCAAGGGGGGGATAAATGAATAAATAAATAAATAAATAATCTAAAAAAAAAACTTAATAGTAAAAAGGCAAACAATTCAATTAGAAAATGAGCGGGAAGCGGCTGTGGCTCAATCAGTAGGGCTCCCGTTTACCATATGGGAGGCCTCCTGGTGAAGGCAAGCCCGCCTGCACGGCGTGGGTAGCTGACCCAGCGAGCACAAGCAGCAAGGGGGGGATAAATGAATAAATAAATAAAATCTTTAAAAAAAAAAGAAAATGAGCAAAAGTCATGAAGAGACATTTCACCTGAGAGGATACATAGTTGGAAATAAACACTGAAAACATGTTCAACATCATTAGCCATTAAAGAGAAGCAAATTAAAAGCACAATAAGATATTACTACACACCTATCAAAAGGGCTAGGATTAAACATAGTGACAACATCAAATGCTGGTGAGGATACAGAGATATTAGTTCACTCATACATTGCTGGTAAGGATGTAAAATGGTATAGCCACTCTGGAAAACAATTTAGCAATTTCTTTAAAAGGTAAACAGACAACTACCATACAACCCACCAAATGCATTTCTGGGCATTTATCCAAAAAAATGAAAACTTATATTCACACAAAAACTTATACACAAATGTCTGTACAGCAGCTTTCTCCATAACTGGCAAAAACTGTAAATCCCGATGTTCCTTAATGGGTGAATAAAGTGTGGAAAGTCCATACCATGGACTACTCAGGAAGAAAAAGGAACGAACTTTGCTGGATGAATGAATTTCCAAAGAACTCTGCTGAGTGAAAAAACCTAATCCTTTTAGGTTACATACTATGTGATTCCATTTATACAACATTCTTTTCTTTTCTTTGTAACACTGAAATGACAAAATTATAGAAGTGGAGAAAAAATTAGTAGTTGTCAGGGGTAGTAGCTGTCAAGGGTTAAAGAGGGGTAAAGGTGGGAGGGATGTGGGCGTGGCTATAAAAGGAATGTGTATGTACATATGTATTTTTATATATACACATACAAATATATATATACATATATATAAAAGAGAACCTTGTGGTGATGGAAATGCACTGAATCTTGACTGTATTCTGTATCCAATATTCTGGTTTGTGATACTGTACTAAATTTCTGCAAGATTTGGGGAAACGAGGTAAAGAGTAACCTCTTACTACTTACAACTGCATATGAATCAACAAATATCTCAAAATAAAAAAAAATAAAAAAAAAAAGCAGGGAAAAAAAAGGTTTTAGAAAAGCCCTTTGCTGGTAAGGTGAAATACCTTCTTTAGCTATGATAGGAAGAGGCTCTAGATTTGGACCTAATATCAAAATACCCCAACTCAACTTACCTGCTTCACTTTGACTGTTGAATAGTGAAGACTTCGGCTTCTCTTACTCCTAGGAGACTTGCTTCTTCTCCCTGAGGACTTGCTTTTCTTTTTGGCTGGGGACCTTTTCAGAGCATAGTACATACAAGATTTTTATCTCAATTTCCCTTCCACCATATAAATCAGCTTCAAATATCAAGTTTACCTACTAACAGAAACACACCTGTGAAGGTCTTTGCTGAACACAGAAAAGGAGTCAGGAGCATCATCTTCCTAACCCTAATGTCACACCTGAGCTCCAGACCCACATATATAATTGCCAACTAGACCTTCTCACTTAGATAATAACACTCTCAATTCCCTACCCCTTAAAAACCTTTCATTTCTCAGTCTCTGGCCATTTCAGTAATTGATACCACCATGCACCCTGTTTCTCAAGCCAAAAAATAGAAGTCACCCATGATTACTTTTTCCCACACTACCAAACATCTTCCTGTAACCCCCCCCCATCACATTCAATCCATCAATAAGTCCTGTGGTTCTATCTCCTCCCTCTCTCACCTCATTCCTATCACCCTCCTTCTTTTTTTTTTTTTTTTTTTTAAAGATTTATTTATTTACCTTATCCATTTTATTTTATTTTAAGATTTTATTTATTTATTCATTTATCCCCCCCTTGCTGCTTGTGCTCGCTGGGTCAGCTAACCACGCCGTGCGGGCGGGCTTGCCTTCACCAGGAGGCCCCGGGAACCGAACCCAGGGCTTCCCATATGGTAAACAGGAGCCCTACTGATTGAGCCACAGCCGCTTCCCACCCTTCTTCTTGATCACTATACCATGCCCACACTGGCTTTCCCTTCACCCCTCATTTCTAATCAAAATTAAATTCCACTTCAGGTTCTTTGCACTGTTTTCTCTGCCTGGATCTTAAGGAGGCTGGATCATTCTCATCATTCAGGACTCAACTCAAATGGCACGTGTTCAGAGAGGCCTTTTCCCTTTTCCCTCCAATCCCTCACCCTCACACTACTGTTTCAACCCATCCCTAATACTTGTTAATAACTAAAACAATGTCATTTATTTGCCTGTTATCGTCTATCCCAAGGACAGAGAACATCAATTCCACTAAAATAAAGACTATCTTATCTTGTTCACCCTTGAGGCCCCAGTACTTAGAACTGTCTAGATGCTCAATAAAAATAGATTGCATAAGTGAAGAGTCTCCCAAGTTTTATTTTCACCAAGAGTTTCTATCAGGTACATCTCCTAAGCCCTCAATGTGGGAACCGTTTGGGGCAGATAAATGGAAGAAGGCCTGCACCTGGCTTTACAGGTAGATGGGGAAACTCTCTCAAGGTAATAAATTAATAAAACGATTAATGCTATCTCCTGGGCCATACTCTGCTAGATGCTGGGGACACAGAGATGAAGGGGTGGAAACCTGTCCATTGGATGCTAAATGCCCAGCTACAATGCAAGTGACAGATGCCGGCATAAACGTTTAACCCAAGTCTGAGTCACTCCCACTGCCTGCAGGATTAAGTCCAAGCTGCTGAACCCGGCATGTAGGGTTTGTTTCTGACGCCAGCCCTGTCCTCTCTTCTCAACAAACCCAACCCAAGATCTATCCCGGGCGACTCCCCACTTACCGGCTGCCTCCTCGGACTCGGTTCCCGTGGTGACCCTGGCGACTCGGCTCGCTGGCCGGCAGGGACGGGCTTCCGCCAGACAACTCCGGGCGCCGGTGGGCGGGAGGCGCGGCTTCCGGGCTGAGGCGCTCCTGCTTCACTACCACCGCGGCCGCCGCCACCACCACCATGTCTCCGTCCCGGTGCCTTCGCCGGCTCCCCCTCTCCCGCTCGCTCTTCACCTCCTTCATTCCGCGATCTAGGATGAGGGAAGGAAGGAGAGGTCCGTTGAGTTCCACTTACTGAAGGAAATGACGGATTTGACCCCTGGATTTCTGTTTCCGGGGTAAGCACTCTCCCAGAAATCCTAGCGGCGGAGCCCTAAACACGTGACTACAGCTCCGCCCCCCCGTGGGCGGGGCCGTAGTGAACTGGTTCAGGGGGCGGGAGTTTCAAGTTTCAAAAGCAACTTGGAAAAAGCTACATACTCACAAGGCTTTGCCGCCTTATTAATAATTAGAGAACACTGAGACAACCTAAATGCCAAGCAGTAGGGAATTGTTTAGCCCATTGATGGAATGTTATGTCGTCAATGGTAATGCTGGTTACAAACTACATGGCAAATCGAAAAGGCTCTGACAAACGAAAAAAGAATACAAAATTCGGTGCAAATTGATTTACGTTTAGAAACACGTGAAGGAAAAAAAGACATGCAGTCATGGATGGTGGACCTTGGGAAATCATTAATATTTTTCCCTATTTCCAGAATCTTCTGTCCATCTCTCCATTAAAAAAAATACTCAAAAAAAAAAAAAAAAAAAAAGGGGGGGGGGGAACTCCGCACATCTTCCAAAGGGAATCTTCGCCAATCAACTCTTCACTGGGAGATAACTCCCATTTTGCAGATGACAAAATTGGGTTGAAGGCGTCCTGCCCCCTCATTCAAATCAAGAACTAAACGCAGCGCAGGGACTCGAACCCAAGCTTTCTGTGCTTCCAAGAGTCCCAGAGCGAGCGGGTGGGCAGAAGGCCAGAAAAGCTTAGCTGGAAGAAAACCTTCCAGCAATGCTGAGCAGGGGAATGAAATTCGCGCGCCTCTGGCCCCGCCCCACACCGAAGCCCCGCCCAGGCAATGCCCTGAGTTTCCATGGTGACGGCAAACAGGCCCAGACTGGAGGGGCAGCTGCTGGGCTGCTACCCCTGCTGCCGCCATGATCCCCCCCGCAGACTCGCTGCTCAAGTACGACACCCCGGTGCTGGTGAGCCGGAACACGGAGAAACGGAGCCCCAAAGTAAGGATGGCTCTTGGGGATCCGGGGAGTCCGGAAGTTCCGATGGAGAAAGATCTTCGCGTTGAGGATCGGGAAAAGCGAGGGAGGGAGGCTGCAGCGACGGGGAGTAAAGGAGTTTGGGACCTGGGACCGAAGGTGGAAAAGCGGTACAAGAAGCCCAGATGTTGGGTGTGACATATTTAGGATGGGGCTCACTCTTTTTCTTGGTAGCCGGGTCCAAGAATAGATCAAATATTGATTTCCCCGTTGCTAGAGATGTGAAAACAGGCCTGAGCACCCTTGCCAGAAGTGGTTATTAAAGGAAACACAAGCATTGGGTTGGGGTAGGAACATAGGTTCTTGATGGCCTCCTTCTACTCTAAGACATAATTTCTGCTGAGAAAATAGAAGGTGAAGGAGAGCTGGGAATAAGGAAGGGATGTGCAGGAGCAGGAAACAGTCCAGGGGCCAGGAGGTGTGGAGTTGAGTGCCTGAATCACCTCCTGCCCTAACCTGTCTCTCTTTTCAGGCTCGACCACTAAAAGTCAGTTCCCAGCAGCCTGGACCCTCGGGTCCAGTCCCACAGCCACCAAAGACCAAGCTCCCCTCAACTTCTTGTGTCCCAGACCCTACAAAGCAGGCAGAAGAAATATTGAATGCCATCCTGCCCCCAAGGTAAAAAGCTAGGAGCAGTGGCTGGGAGAAGACCTAGGCTTTTGCATCCCAGGACTTGGGGATGTGGGGAAAGACATCTGCCTCTGTTCCTAGCTTGGGTTCCCCCAGTATCCCAGAGCACCTAGAGCTTGGCAGATGCCTGGATCCTGGGAGGACGGGTGTGGGGGAGACTTCTTCTCTATTTACTCTCTTCCAATCTCACCACTTTAAATACGATCTATATGCTAACTGTGTATTTCCAGCCCTTTCCTCTCCTCTAAACTCTAGACCCATGTGTTCTACTTCCACATTAGATGCATGAAGATGTCTATATATGTATCTCAAACTCAACATGTCCAAACTAAATGGCAATTTCTTCCTCTGCCAACCTGCTCATACTATCTTCCCCTTCTCAGTAAGTGGTACTCTAGGCACTCAGGCCATCTTTCATTCCCTTTGGTCTCTCATACCACATGCCTGATCCATCATCAAACTCTTTGGGTTCTACCTTCAAATTATGGCCCAAATCCAACCACTGTTCACTACCTCTGCCTCACATCTTGTTCCAAGTCACACTTTTTCACCTGCACTAGTGCCTACCTAGAAATGGCTTCAACTCTTTGCCCCCACAATCTATTCTCCCCTAAATCATAAATCACATTGTAGAAGTTTGAGATTATTTATGAATCTCAAAAAAGAGAAAGATTATGTTTGTAAACTAATCTGTTCCTCTGGGTGCGATACCCTTGATTGTATTAAATTCAAAGGATTTAAGTTTACTTGATAAAATCAATTTAGGGCTTTTGATTCAACCACGTCAGTAAGGCATGACTCAGGTTGAGTCCCTGGCCCCTTTATGGGCAGATATAAACAGACACTCACTCAAGAAGATGCATGGGAAGAGAGAGAGCTCTATCAGTTTTGATCCTGGAACCACAGGGAGAGATGAGCCATTTGCCTGATAGTTTGTAGCTGAAAAGAACAGAGCAGCTGAGCAGGCCCAGAAAGAAACAAGCCTTATGCCAGAGACTGATAGAGGAAGCCCAGAGAGACAAGCCCTATGCCAGCCTTACAGCTGACATTGGGAAGAGAGTTGAGACTGACAGAGGAAACCCAGGAAGGAGAGACGAGGCAGAGATCAGCAACCATCTTACTTCAACACATGGCAACTGACTTTGGTGAGAAAGCAACTTTGAGTTGGACTCTTTAGGGTCTTGTAAGTGTAAACTTTTACCCCAAATAAAGACCCTTTATAAAAGCCAACAGATTTCTGGTACTTTGCATCAGCTCCGCTTTGGCAGACTAATACACAGATCATGCCATTCTTTTGCCAGAAATCTACAATGGCTTCCCATCTCATGCCTACTAAAAATTCAAAGTCCTTACCACGGCCTGTGAGGCCTGGCGTGATCTGGCCCACGATATGTCAATGATCTTATCTGCTGTTCCTCTCCTTCTTGTTCACTGTGCTGAAGCCACACAGCCTCCACTTGCTGTTTCTGAAGCATCACAATCTCTCCCATGCCAGGGCCTTGGCAGTTGCCATCCCTCCTGCCGAGAATGCACTTCTCCAAGCATCCCATTCACCCTGATCTTGCTCAAATGTCATTTCCTCAAGGAGGCCTTCTTTGAGCATCTGTATAATGGAGACCCCCTCTCTAACATGATCCCTTTACTCTGCTTTGTTCTTCTGCAACAACATTTATCACCACCTGTATTAGTCTGCCAAAAGGCTGCCAATGTAAAAGTACCAGAAATCTGTTGGCTTTTATAAAAGGTATTTAGGGGAGCAGGTGTAGCTCAGTGGTTGAGCTCCTGCTTTGCATGTACAAGGTCCCAGGTTCAATCCCCAGTACTTCCTAAAAAAAAAAAAAAAAAAAGCTTACAGTTACAAGGCCGTAAAAAGTCCATGTCAGGGTTGCTTTCTCACCAAAGTCAGTTGTCACATGTTGAAGCAAGATGGTCGTCAATCTGTGGCTGGTGTCTGCCTTCCCCTCTGGGCTTCCTCTTCCTCTCGGTGCTCTGTGGGCCCAGCCTCAAGGCTTTGTGCTGAAGTGACCCTGTAGTCCTCTCTCTCCTGGCATAGAGCTAGTTTCTTTCTGGGCCTTTTATATCAGTCTCAGGTATTCTCTCTTCCCAAGGTCAGTTGTAAGTTACCAGGCAAAATGTCTCATCTCTCCCTGGGGCTTCAGAGGTTTTGTTTTTTTGTTTTTTTTTTTTACCGGGAGGTACCGGGGATCGAACCCCAGTCTCTCCATATGGTAGACGGACGCCGAACCTTTTGAGCCACATCTGTTTCCCAAAAGGTTTGAGCCTTCTCCTTTCTGTCACATAGCAGGATCAAAAATGACAGAGCTCTCTCTTCCTGTGTGTCTTGTCTGTGTGAGTGTCCGTTTATATCAGACCCACCAAGGAAGTGGGGACTCAACTTGAGTCATGCCTTACTGACATGGTCGAATCAAAAAGCCCTCAAAGCAATCTTAACATGTAATCTAATCAAAGGCCCCTCAACTGAATTTAGTATAATCGAAGGGTATCACACCCAGAGGAATAGATTAGTTTACAAACATAATCTTTCTTTTTTTGGGATTCATAAATAATCTCAAACTGCCACACCACCTGATGTACAACGATTGGTTCATGGTCTGTCCCTTCTTCCCCCACTTCTAGCAAGTAAGCTCCATCAGAATAGGGACTTTGCTCTATCCCTAATGCCTACAGAGTAGCATTCAGAAATATTTGTTGAATGAAAGAATGAACTTGAGATGCTCCACACATCAGAAGGCAAGTCATGTCAAATTGGAAGAGTCATTTCCTTGTGAGTGTTTCCTCCAAAAGCGCTTATCTTTGGCTTGAGAGAGATGGAACCTCAGCAAATCTCAAATAGATTAAGTATCTCTGGGTTTTTTTTTTTTCTTTAGACGTTTTAGGAACAGGTGGAGTTCACTTACGGCAGTTAGGTTTACAAGCAACTTGCCTGGTCGGGTGTCCATATGCACCTATAGCTTTTCCGTTTTCACCAAGAATTGAGAAGAGGGAAGCAGAGAGTTGAGCCCTAGCAACTAAATGCTTCCACTCAGGAGGGACACCTGACACTTATGCTTCACATTCGATTGGCCAAATCAAATCACATTGCCCTGTCGAATCTCAAGGAGGAAGTATGATCTTCCCGTGGGCCTAGAAGGAGAGGAGAACTGGGTATCAGTGAACACTAGCATTGTGCACCATAGCTAAAGAGGCAGAGCTGAACTCCAAATCTGTTTGAATTCAAAATCCATGTACTTGTCCACCATCACAGACTGCCTCCCATGAGGTAGATCTGGAAGCCTGCATGTACCCCTTTGAGACCTACAGATTTAGGATCCCTGCAATGGGCTTCTAGCATTGCAGGTAGAGTGTTCTAGTCTGGGAATAAATATCAACTTTTTTCTTTTTTTTTTTTTAAAGTTTTTTTTTTTTTTTTCTTTCTCCCCCCCCCGCTGCCTGTGCTCACTGGGCCAGCCAACCATGCCGTGCGGTCGGGCCTGCCCCCACCAGGAGGCCCCAGGAACCGAACCCGGGGCCTCCCATATGGTAAACGGGAGCCCCACTGACCAAGCCACAGCCGCTTCCCTCAACTTTTTTCTTTGAATCTCCTATTTTCTCTCTCAATTTGGTATACTAGTTATTTATTGCTTGCCATAAACAGACATAATGCTAAGTGCTGAGGATACAGAAAGGAAAATCTAATATAGACAAAACCCTCCTCTCTAGGAGCTCACAGTCTAAAAGGATACACAGACAAGTAAAGGTCTGTCTAATTTGTCCAGGGATGCTAACAAAATACCACAAACTGTTTGGCTTAAACAATAGGACTTAACTGGCTCAAAGTTTGGAGACTCGAAGTCTAAAATCAAGGTATCAGCAGGCTCTGCCTTCTCCAAAGCCTGACACATTCTGGTGGTGGCTCACAGGCATTTGGTCTCTGCCTCCATCACACGGCAATCTGCCTTTTTCTCTCTTCTCCTGTGGCTTGTACTTGTGTGTCCATATTTCCTTTTTATTAGGGGGACTCCAGTCATACCGGATTAAGGCCCCCTAATTCAGTCTGGCCTCACCTAAATGGGATCTTTGAAGATCCTATTTGCAAAGGAGTCCACACCCACAAGACTAGGGGTTAGGACTTGAACATGTCTTTGTGGGGGACGTGATTCAATCCATCACAAGGTCCTACCTAAGGAGGGCTTGCCAGGAGTCTAATGACATCTTCCAGGCTGCAGTGATGGCACAGAGGGGTCATCTACTCTGCTTGGGGTAGGGGTTTTCCTAGGAGCTGGGTTTTGAAGGAGGGAAAGGAGTTTATCAGACTAATGAGGGAGGGGAGAGCATTCCAGACATATGCAAGGCAAATAGGGAGGGTGAAAGGGAGTGACCAGAACTAAGACTGACAAGCAGGGACTTTGATTGTGAAGGGCACCTGTAGGCCACAGTTTTTCAAAGTGGGTTATCCAGTAAAATCCATTTGTTCAATCAGTCCCGGCATTTAAAAGCTGGAACAGGATAGGTTGGGATAGAACAGAGTAGAACAGAAAATATCAGAGTACATCCCATGTAGTCAGGATAGATTTTGTTTCATGAAACTTATTTCTGTCATTTGTGTGTGTGTAACTCTGCAGACGTGCACTACACTGTCGTGTAGTGTTGAGCAGCTGGAGGCAGGAATGCCAGTTGGGTCCAGGGGAAGGTGACTAGGCTTTGGCCAATATTGGCACAAGGGCCACCCAGATCTGGGGAGCTCAGTTGGCCCCTGCTGATGAGGGCTTCTCTGGCTCAGCAGACATCAGCAAGGTGTCCAGGCCACTGCCAGCCAGTCCCAGCTTCCCAATGAGACTGATCTCCAGGCAGCCAAAGGCAGGCTTGTTATGTTTATCAAGCCAACATAAATCAGAATATAACCAGGGTGGGGCAGGTCACACCTTCTGAGCATGATCTTCAAAAGCTATGCCTTCTCAATATTTTTTTAGGAGGTACAGGGGATTGAACCCAGGACCTCATACATGGGAAGCAGGCACTCAACCACTTGAGTTATATCCACCCCCCTCGACTATTTTTAATGTACTGCAGTTCCTTTTTTTTTTTTTTTTTTTTTTGAGGCACCAGGGCCAGGGATTGAACCCAGGACCTCGTATGTGGGAAGCCAGCATTCAACCACTGAGCCACATCAGCTCCCTGTACTACAGTTCTTACATAATGTAATATAATACAGTGTTTTTAAAATTTTTATTTCTATTTATTTATTTTTAGGAGGTACTGGGGATTAAACCCAGAGACTCGTACATGGGAAGCAGGCGCTCAACCACTGAGCTACATTCACTCCCCTGTAATAGTTTTTTTTTTTTTAAAGATTTTATTTATTTATTTATTTATTTATCCCCCCTTACTGCTTGTGCTCGCTGTGTCCATCTGCTGTGCGTTTTTCTGTGTCTGCTTGTCTCCCCCTGCCGGGTCTTCCTGCTGTGTCAGCTCACCGTGCCACACGGGCTGGCTTGCCTTCACCAGGAGGCCCGGGAATCGAACCCGGGGCCTCCCATATGGTAAACGGGAGCCCTGTCGATTGAGTCACATCCGCTTCCCCCTGTAATAGTTTTGAAGGCTATGATGGGAAGGAGAAAGAGAAAGACTGGGGCCTACTCACAGGTGAAGGTCAAAAGAGGAGAGAGAATTTTTCAGTTGATTCCCTGCCGTCATTGGCACAGAAGTCGTATCCCCTTCAGGCTTCTCCCTTCAGCCTCCCTTCCTGTGGTTCCAGAACCTGACCATGCCTCTGGCACAAGGTTCATTATGGGGGGGCCTGTGCAGACACACACCTTCACGTACCCACCTCTTCCCCCCATACACACACTCACCTCTTCCTGACTTGCATAAGGTCTGTGTTGTCCAATGCCTCCCACCTCACAAGCCAGTGAGGGGGTTCCCACTGGATCTTCTGTTGAGATCAATCAACAACAACCATAAATCTGTCCTTAACATGTTAGGAGGGTAAGTTCTGGAACAGTGGACAATAATTTCCTATAGGACCCTTGGGGTGTAGAGATGTCCACCTGACCCCAGGGCAGGGACCCTGTGGAGGTAGCAGATCAGGTGTGGCTTTGGAGACCCACCCCCATCCCCAACCAAGGGAAAGAGTGGGATGGAGGATTCTGGTGGGTCTGTGGCAGAACTGTCCTCACTCCTGCTCAGGCAGAGAGCTCTTGTCTGGGGGCCCCTCTCAGGTTGATGGGGTTGGCTCAGCCTGGCTGTGTCTATGCCGCAGGGAGTGGGTGGAAGACACTCAGCTATGGATCCAGCAGGTGTCCAGCACCCCCAGCACCAGGATGGACGTGGTGCACCTCCAGGAACAGCTGGACCTGAAGCTGCAGCAGCGGCAGGCCAGGGAGACAGGCATCTGCCCTGTCCGCAGGGAGCTCTACTCTCAGTGTTTTGGTGAGTAGACTGGGTGGGGTGCACTGCATTCTATACTACATAATCTTCTGCTTCTCCCAGCCCAGCACCCCTGGGATAAAGCCCACCCAGCCTGGAACTATCTCTTCTCTCTCTGCCTGACCCACCCAGGAACTGCTAAATACACTCTGTTCCCTCCTCCCAGTCCCACCTCTCCCGCCTGACTCCCACCTGACATCACTCTATTCCTGATAACCTGGGTTCCTCACCCCTTTGCAGATTTTGGAGTAAGATGAGAACTTTTGGGAGAAAAATCTGTATTTTTTTTCACAGTATCTATATTAAGCATGTGTTTCTTAATCAGAAAAAGTAATGTTCTATATTTGTATCCATCCATTAACATCCAGCCCTTGGTCCAGAAAAATATTTCAAGATAGTTTGTTGTTGATGGGCAGACACCAAGGGACCTGCAATTAAGCTCCAGCTCAAGTGCAGGTGTCCAGTGGCTGCTCCCAGCCTGATCTCACTGGCCCATGAGGCTCTGATCTGCAAACAACCTCCAAACCCTCAGGCAGCGCAGGGTCTGAGTGGAATTATGACTTGCCTTCCAGGCCAGCATTTATGGAGGAGTGTGGGTAAGCTTTAGACCCTGTTTTTACCACCTCAAAACCAGTCCAGCCAAGAGGGCACACAGGATTTCCCTGCTGCTTTAAAACTGCCACCATCTTCAAACTGAAAACGTCAGATTTCTTTGAATAGGACCCAGTTTGTGCCTGAGGATGGAAGGGAGGGGGGACACTGCCACAAACAAATGTGGGGCTCCTGTCTCCCTCTGTCCTAGCCAAATCAGGCCTGCTGACTACCTGCTCCTCCCAATGTCAAGTTCAGAGGGGTAGCTGCAGGGCAGCACCCTCCCATAGACCTTCCCTGAGACATTGCGCCCAAGTGAGGAGGACAGAACCTCTCGAGTCCTTCCCTGTGGGAAGTGTAGTCTGCAGAGGACATGGTGCGTTTCCCTCCCACCGCCTCTGAGCTGGCTGTGTGTGTGCATTGAAAGATGAGCTGATTCGTGAGGTCACCATCAACTGTGCAGAGCGGGGACTGCTGCTGCTGCGCGTCCGGGACGAGATCCGCATGACCATCGCTGCCTACCAGACCTTGTACGAGAGCAGCGTGGCCTTTGGCATGAGGAAGGCACTGCAGGCCGAGCAGGGGAAGTCAGACATGGAGAGGAAAGTGAGTGGGGTTTACCCTGAGCCTCTGGCCCTCTGTGACTCCTTTGTCAGCCTCGGGGCCATATGGTCGTCATCCCAGCACTAAATGCTGGCCTCCTGGGGTACTCTCCCGGCACTCATGACCTCTGGGCCTCATCCCTCAGGGAGGGCCCCTCGGTTTAGAGCAGGGGTTCTTAGCCTTTTTTGTTCCATGGACCCCTCTGCCTGTCAGGTAAAAACCATGGACACCTTACTAAGTCCACACTGTACTGTGTATTATTTAATAAATACATCATACCCTGCACCAACATGTCCCTACAAAAATGTTTCTTTGAATTTCAATTCAAACTCACAGACCCCTTTTTAAAACCCCTGGTTTAGAGTAACAGCCACCCTGGCCACAGCAGAGTTGAGCCTCCGCTGTGCATGGTCCATGTCAGTCCGTGACATCCCACTGGGTGGCAGTGCAGGCCCTTGCAAGGCCAGGGGTGGGACAGCTGTGCCCCAAGTCCCCTCTGCTCAGGCACACCCTCCGTCCTGTCCGCTTGGCAACATCCCAGGATGATGGGCTCCTCTGTCCTCAGATTGCAGAATTGGAAACAGAAAAGAGAGACTTGGAAAGGCAAGTGAATGAGCAGAAGGCAAAATGTGAGGCCACCGAGAAGCGAGAGAGCGAGAGGCGACAAGTGGAGGAGAAGAAGCACAACGAGGAGATTCAATTCCTAAAACGGACGAATCAGCAGCTAAAGGTACTCAAGGCCCAGGCCCAGGTGGAAACTACCCACTCCATGCAGGCTAAGAACTTGGTTCCTCCTCCCACTGATAGCTTTGAAATAATTGTCCATAAGCACTGCCAAAGTGTAAAGGAAGCTGACTTTATGGGGGTGGATGAGGGGACATTTACCCATATTCCCCATCCATCTGTCTCTGAACCAGGCCTCTCTTCTCAGTTTTGAATCCCCATGACACCACAGCTTGGCTCTCTAGTGGAGAGCTTTTTTTCCTTGGGAAATGTGACAAAAAGTGGACCTTCTTACCCATCACAGCTGATTTTTTTTTTTTTTTAATTGATTTTTATTGTGGGTAAAAATCAAAATTCTCACAATACATACAAACATTTGTAAAATGATATATAAATATATATGCATATATGTGTATTTGCTTACAAAAATGTTATTTATATATATATACATATATTTTAAGAGGTGCTTAGATTACCCAAAATATTACACGGAACCCACTGGGATTCCCATGTTGCCCACCTCCCACACCTCCCACCACATCCCACACAAACATCTCCCATTTTGAAGCTGCCCTCTAGCAGGCTGCATCTCTTCAATGGACTTTTGTGGAAGTGCTTTCCTTCTGGCAGTGACCTTTGTGGTACTGCATTTGGGGCATAAGCATGGGGGAAGGTCATTTGAGAGGGAACCACTGTTCCAAATCAGAAACCTACATCACGTGTGTTGTCAGAGAAACCCAGCTGTAGGTGTTTTCCCTGGAAGCCCTGTTGCCAGAGCATACTTTTAATTCATGGAGGCCAGGCCACAGGCCTCTACAACCTCAGGCTCTCTGTCCATTCCAAAGGTTCTCAATGGTTGGGTCCCAGACCAGCCGCTCTCATAACCTGGCAGCTTTTAGAAATGCAAATTTGGGGGCCCACCCCAGATCTACTGAATCAGAAACTTTGGGATTGGGGCCCAGAAATCTTGTTTAACAAGGTCTCCAGGTGATTTGGAGGCTTATTAAAAGTTTGAGGATCACTGTTGTAGATTGGAGGATGACCTAGGTTTTGTTGTTGCTGAAAAGTTATCAGAAACAAAGGAAAGCTAGAATGCTCACAGCCAGGTACAAATCTGTTTAGTCTCTGAAGCTGCTTCCCTCATCTGCCTTTATCATAAGCCCCAGAGTTCCTTAGTTGCTCTTAGAGTATTAGGGCTACCTTAGCAAACTTGTAATCCTCAGGATGCAGGATTCTTTTTTTTTTTTTTTAAGATTTATTTATTGGGGGTGGATGTGGCTCAAATGGTTGGGCGTCTGTCTGGCAAGGGCAAGGGCAAGGGCAAGGGAAAGGGAAAGGGAGAAAGAAAGAAGGCGCATGGGCTGCCAGGCTCTGTATGCCGGTGAGCCGCCAGGCCCTGGGAACCATGCAGCAAGATGATGACGTAACTGGAGAGAGACGCAGGGGAGAGACAAGACGAGATGCTCCGAAAGCTCTGAAAACCAGGAACCGAGGTGGCCCAGGTGGCAGAACACCTCTCTCCTACATCGGAGGTCTCCAGGATCGAAGCCTGGAGGAGGAGGATGAGAAGAGATGGCAGGAAACAGACACAGAAAATTGCCCAGCAAATGTACACAAAATAGCAAATGGGGAAGGGGGGGGCTTAAAGTGGATAAAGTAAATAAATAAATCTTAAAAAAAAAAAAAAAGATTTATTTATTTACTTTTATCCATTTTTAACCCCCCTTCACCCCCCACCCCGTTTTTGCTGTTTTTGTGTCCATTCGCTGGGCAATTCTCTGTGTCTGTTTCCTGCCCCCTCTTCTCATCCTTCTATCTTCACTGGGATTCAATCCTGGGAACCTCTGATGTGGGAGAGAGGTGTCCTACCACCTGCGCCACCTGAGTTCCTGGTTTTTTGGCGTGTCTTGTCTTGGTGCTCCCTTGTGTCACTCTCCTGTTGTCATGTTGCTGCATGGCTCAGCGGGGCCTGATGGCGCACCCACACGCGGGGCCTGTGGGGCTCACCCATGTATGGGGCCTGGCAGCCTGTGCGCCTTCTATATATTTCTTTTTTCAATTTTTACTGGGAGGTCCCAGGGATCAAACCCAGGTCCCTCCATATGGGAGATGGATGCCCAACAATTTGAGCCACATCTGCTCCCCTGCTATATCTCTTAAGGTTGACCAAAGATACCAAGAGTTACAGTCATTTCCCATACAGGATGATCATATAATAAATCAGGCTTGGTTTATCACCAGCATTCTAAAAACCAGACCTAGAGAGAAAACTAGGTCTGGGGTCACACGCATGGCTTCTAATATAGTAAATGTTTAGCCCACCCTGATTATCACAAAATCAGGACAGCGAGAATATTCGCACTGCAGGATTCTTTAGAAGAATTGTTGTTTTTATTGGTTTGAAGCTGCACTGCAAATAAAGTAGTGTTTGCAGTCCCCAGGATAGATCTGCTTAAAGATCTGTCCACACTCTACGACAGTAAATTATTTTACGGGCTGCCAGAGGAGCAGAATAAATAACTCCCAAGTGTCTCAATCTTTCCATATAAGATGGACAGCTCCCTACTCACTGGTAGCAATTTTCTCTAATTGGGTGTCAAATTTTCTCCGTGACTGAAAATTTGCTATTTCCCAAACCTCTTGTCCTAGCACAGGGCTCCCAGGATCCCAAACCAAAGAACCCAGTGTTTAACTTAGCAGACAATTTCAGGCCTGAAATCTGAGCCATGAAAAACCACTATTTCAACAACTTTTATTCAATTTCCTTTTCAGTGCTTTATATTATACACTGAGCTATTATTGTATGGAAACCAGGGCAGCTCTGGTTTCTCCTAATGTAGGAAGACTGTATGCCAAGCCAGAAACTAGCTAATCTAGAAAATATGGAGTTGGGAATGAAAAAAAAAAGCACTTGGAGTGGCAGCATTTGGATTCTTCTTCCCAGACTTTTATCACCTCTCAGCTATTTGTGTTAGACTGGAAGCTTCAAATATTAATAGAGTTGTTTGTTTGTTTGTTTTCCAGGCCCAACTGGAAGGCATTATTGCACCAAAGAAGTGATCATTTCGATATATGAGTCTCAGCAAGCACGACTACCCCATCATAAGTCCTTTGTAATAAAAAGCTAGTTTCATGAGTGAACACCCCATACCCCCTGATCACCATCTACATATTTGTCAGAAGTCACACTATTGCCCCAGTGTCATTAAACACCTAAGGTCTGGCAGCCAGGTTCCTAGTTAGGCAGTAGAAGGTGATATCTCAGGATGTGGCTTACTGGCCAATTTTGGGATTTTCTCATACTTAGAATTTACCCCATTTTGCAGTTCTTTTTTGTCTTTGTTCTCAGATGAAGCAACTGCTTACTCATCATTCCTTATCACCACTTCTGGCCAAATGGAACTGCTTCTCTGTCCCCCATTTTTTGGGTCCACAACTTATCTTGTACCTTAACGGGCTTCTCTGGCTTCAATGACTTTTCATCCCTACTCCAATGCAGCACTAGTAACTCATTCTGGAGTTTTCATTTTATCCCTACCTGCCAAGTTAACTGTACCCCTTCCTCTTTAGTTTCAGACTGCTAGGTTAGGAAACAATGGCAGAGTCAAATCCATGGCTTTTGAGAAAGTCAGTTGCTGAAAAGACAAGTCATGGCCATCCGTCGTGAGCTGCTTGGACTCAGCTTCTCCTCCACTGATTTGATTTGTTCACCATATTCTGCAGAAAATCAAACTCTGACCCTACACCCCTCAAGTTAGCTATGTTTAATTAACACCTGGAGAGGTAACTAAAACTCACATGCAGTTCTCATTATTAATGACCAGGCTATGGCCTGTAAGACAACCGCATCTTCTCAAGTTAAACTAAAAACTTGGAGGCTCAGGGCCTTCTTGCTTGTATAGGCCCAAGACATTGAATTGGCGACATAAATCTTTAATTCAGGGCAGACCAGGTGGGCTAAGACAGCATGCTGGGTGACTTCTATCCTTTTGCCGTTTCACAAGTCACATACCTGAGAAGGCATTGACATTTTCATGTGCACAGAATGCTCAAGTGCTCAGTACTCCCTGAGTGGTACTCCTTAGTGAAGCTGTTCTTGACTGGACACATGCCATGGTTAGGGCTTTAATGCTCACTGGAAGAACCACTGTCCGACAAGAAGTGCTTTGTCCCACCAAGATGAACAAACCCTCCAGTCTAATTTCACTTTTGAAGTGAGAGCTTTCCCCCTTATCCAAGTGTTCAGGAGAATTCTAAGATTCCATAAAATGACCTGTCTGTGTTGTCATTTTAATGGGAAAGAACTCTGCTCACTGAAGTCTGCCAGTTCCACAACTCCTTGACAGTAAAGCACTTATGTCCTAAATGGGTCCATTTAAGAGACTCGGTGAGAGACGACTGAGGTTGCTGTAGCTTTTTCCTTATATTTGAAAGCCTAAGCTATGTACCCTACCATCCTTGGAATTTTCTACTTTTTACAATTCTGTAGGCTTCTGTTCTAATTGCTGATTGCTGGTACAAAAGAAATACCAGACTTTCCATTTTATAGACATCATCTCCTGTGTCTGCCACACATTTACACAATAGAGTTACATTTTGGAAGAACTAAGAGGGCTAATTCAAGTGTCTCAAGTGCCACTTGAGGTAAGGCAGCTTCATCTTTATTTTCCCTTGCATTGGGGAATAGCTTCAACTGTCAAACCTCAGAACAAATGCATTATGATCTTAGAAATGCCAACTGTATATGAAGAAAATGAATACAATTTTCTAATTGCATATTTTTGTATAATTTAATAAACAACTTTTTAAACATTACTGCTTATGTTTGAATTTTTTGTGTTTGTGTTTCTGTCCCTCTGAGTCATTGGTCTTCCTTCTGTTTCTGTTCCTGTTTTTCACATTGTGTGTGTCATAGTAGCGTACACCAACTTTTCTGGTTTGTTGCTGCCGTGCTGCTCGCCTCCGCTGCAAAAAATGAGGGGGAAAAAAAAGGGCAAAAAACAGTCAAATACTGCAAGTCATAAAGAGGCCCTGCTGTTTCTCATCTCTGTGCTCCAATTCCCATGCCACTACCCCAGCTTCTAGAAGCAGTGCTGGCGAGGGAGTGTTCACCTCACAGACTTAAGTTTACTCCTCAACTGTGACTTTTGTCAACAACTCCAAGTTACAAATTTTCATTTGGTCCAACCCTCAGCCAATGTTTGAATCCTTTCTACAGCATTCCTTTCAAGTGGTCCTCTGGTCTCATGCTGAACACTTCCTTTTTTTTTTTTTTTTTTTTTTTAAGGAGGTACTGGGAAATGAACCGAGGACCTCGTACATAAGAAGCAGACACTCAACCATTGAGCTACATCTGCTTCCCAATGGGAGTTGGTTTTGTTTGTTTGTTTGCTTGTTTTTAGGAGGTACTGGGGATTGAACCCAGGACTTTGTACATGGGAAGCAGGTGCTCAACCACTTGAGCTACATCTGCTCCCTGAACATTTCTAGTAACAAACTATTCACCTCCCAAGAGAGTTCACTCCAGCTCTGAGCAGCTCAACCACAAAGGTGTTCTTCACAGAGACCAGGGTTCTATCTGCATATTATTCTCTGTTAATCTGCAGGCCACTTTCCTGGACCACATAAAACAAATCTACTCCTCTAGATCAAAGTCCACATATTTGGAGATAGTGATCACGAGCTCCTAAAACATAAGACATGAATTCAAGGACCTTCACCCAGTGGGCTACTTCTTGATCCTCATTTAACTAATCTCAACTAAGCCACTCAGAACTGAGGCTCCTGGGATTCAGCCCTAGACCATTAGTTTTGGAAAGAGTGCGTTTTGAGAACTGGATTTCTCCTCTCTACTTTATACCTGGATGCTATCCACTTTTTATACCTGGATGGTATTTAAAGGTGAAAACTTACTTCCTTAGATGTGAGCATCCCGCAAGTTTCATTGGGATGTTCCTCTTCTTCTCTCTGTGCCTTTCTCTTCTTTCCCTTCTTGGTAGGTACTGGAAATAACGCACAAACACACACCGAAAAGAAACCTGAATTTTCAGTTCACATTTCTGTCTACAGACCCACCCGTGGATTATAAAGTTAATAACGGTACCCTATTTTTAAGAGAACGTTTCCTTGAATTGCCAATTTAATTCCAAGAAAAATTTGCAGAATGAAAAGTAGGTAATCCAATTTGTAAGATAAGTAGTATTTGGTTATGACTGGTGAACTAGAGTAATGTGCCAGATTTGAAAAATATCTGTGCAGATAATGAGAGTACAGAAGCTAATCTGGAGATTGAACTTAAGTTTTCCAAAGTTCTAAAGATGCGAATCACACCATAATGATTTGAATAATTTACCTTTACCTTTATCTTCTTCTATATCTTCTTGTTCTTCAGCTTTTGCAAAGACTTTTTGAGTTAGCCCCTTAGATATTCTGCAACAAAACAAGCAAAGGAATGAAGCTGCACAATGTTCCCCTCCACTGCCCAAATCACACATTGACATGGAGCCTGGCAGCAATCTCACTGATTAAAGACACCTCACTCCTCTTTACATACTTATACCATTGATAGAGGTCAACACCCAACAGTTTTTGTAGCTATCTGGGCATTTCTAAAAGAGTGAACAACTAAGTTTCTCCTACTTCTGATGGCTGAAATTTACAGTACTTACAGATTACTCTTTTAAAAGACGGCAGTAACCTCCTTGTAAATACCGCACCGATATTCAAGGCAAATTTTTGGAAAGGGAGGAACAAACTGCAATTTGTGAAAAGATCAAATTACTTACCTGACTGCTGAAAACTTTTTAGCTTTGGCCTTGCTTAAAAACTTCTGGTATTTAGCAATCTTTTCATCCAGGGCTTTAATAACAGCTTTAGTGTCGTTTTCCACATGTTCTTCCTGGGACTCGTGGCTAGACTCTTCCTCATCAACCCCCTGCGGTTTTTGTTCCTCTTCCTCTTCCTCCTCTGCAGAAAGGTTCTCAAGCTCCTCATCAATATCTGACATCTCCACAGGAACCAGGTCATCCCCAGAAAACTGAGGCACAACATTAATTTTGCCAAAGTTCTGTCGGACCCGTGCAAGAATCTGTTGCATTTCTGAGTTGGTGTCACAGTGGTTGTTCTCTCCTTTTTCCTTTTCAGTAACAGACACTGACTCTTCACCTACAGTTTCTTTGTTTTCCTCTCCTGGTTTGGTCTGGATTGTTTCTGTGGCAACTTCCAGGGATGAGGAGGATGGGAGCTATTGAGACCAAAAAGGAAGGCAGGGAGAGAAATGGAATTAAAAACAAACTGAATTTCTCATTGCTTACCTTGCTCTCAATGAGTTATTCCTCTTCTCAGGAGTATGGACTAAGGGAAAGTACTGAAAATTCCCAAATTTGAGTCATATTGTTAAACTATTCTAATCCAATGTGCATTAAACCCAGAAACCACTATTAAAGGATCAAAAGAATATATCTGCAGTTCCAAAGGATGAGGCAACTCTTAGAGTGTTAAATCATTAAGACCAACTATTTACTGCAGACAGGTAAGATTCTATACACCTTTACTGAGTGCTGTAGGGAATAGGAAGAAAGAATATAATCCAGTTGTTGAGATAAGTATACATAAAATAAGCAAATGCAACTATGTAAAAATGAAAGCCAAGATGAATGGTAAGGCATAAAACGACACTAGTATTACAGGGGAGCATTCAAGAAAGCATGTTGAAGGAAGGGTATAGTGTTAAAGGAGGGGAACTTCATGAGTGAGGAGAGTTCAGAATTAGCACTCTGAGTTCGGGTACACTGAAAAGACTGGACTGCTTTAGATAATGGTGCACACATAAGTAAATGTCAAGCTTTATACTGGCGCTTCACAAATATTTTATTCATGCAACTAAGAGTCACAGAACTTAAATGATTTTCCAAAGTCAAGAGTGGTTATTCAAAAGTGCTAAATAAATCAGAATCCATAGAATCCAGGAAACAATATAAAATTTGTATATACATCTGTATATTTTTCTAGTAAGGCAATCTTTAGCTTTCAGATTCTCAAAGGGGTTTCTTCTCGACCCCCAAGAAAAGAAAAAGAAAGGAATCACAGTTCTTAAGAATTACCTATTATTAACTAGTTAACAAATTATCTACATTTAATGACTAAAGATGGAGAAAGGGTTAAAGATAACTCCACCATCCAGAGACAGTTTTCATACAGGGGTGCAAGAGAACAGGACACAGACTTCCAGAACAATCCTTTAAAAGCATGTTAGACCCAGCTGCTCGCAAAGTCAGCAACCTCCAATGGCTTCCCATCACACTGTTCTCCCCCTTGCCCATTCCATTCCAACCCCAGGGCCTCCTTTCAGTGCTCTGAACACACCAAGCATGCCAGGCCCCAGGTGGCTTTGGGGAGCTTTTGCCTTTGCCTGGTTTCCTAAGACATTTGCATGGCCCCTGCCTCACAACCTTAAGGTGTCTGCCAAAATGTCAGAGGCCTTCTCTGACCACCCTCCATACAAAAGCACTGCTCTGTCTCCCTCAAAACCCTTACCCTAGGTTCATTTTCCTCACATCACTCAAAACTTCTGGACATTACATATTTATCTGCTGATTTGCTCACTGCCTTACCTCCAGCACCTAGAAGAGTAATGGCACATAATGGATGCTCAGTACATTTTTGTTGTTTGAGTGGATCAATGAATGAATACATTAACATATAAAGAACATAGGAGAGGCAATGTTTTGTTTGTTCGGTGGTTTTTTTGAGGGGGAGGGGAGAAAGTTGACTAATTTCTGTTGCAGGTATGTTGATTTTGAAATGCTAGAGCAAATATTCAACTGGAAATATCTAGCTGACTAGTGAAGCTCTGAGAATGGAGAGCTGGGTAAGAGGAAATCAGAGCTTTGTGGACGCAAAAGCTATTAGCATAGAAGTAAAACTTGGAAGGCACTTCTTCAAGAGACTTGGCTGAGCTCTGAATAAGACACTGGGGTAAGCAAAGTGCTAAAGATGGAAACTTGTAGAAGTCCACTGCCAGGGTAAAGGAAATGGAGGGAAGCTTCTCAACCCAGCCCAGAAGCCCCAAATCTCACACTTCTTTCCCCACAAAATCAACAGCACCATTTTTTTTTCCCACTCAATTACAAACCTCTTGAGGGTAAAGGCTATCTTTTTTTTTTTTTTTTTTAAAGATTTTATTTATTTATTCATTTATCCCCCCTTTGCTGCTTGTGCTCGCTGGGTCAGCTAACCACGCCGTGCGGGCGGGCTTGCCTTCACCAGGAGGCCCCGGGAACCAAACCCGGGGCCTCCCATATGGTAAACGGGAGCCCTACTGATTGAGCCACAGCCGCTTCCCTAGGCTATCTTATTCACCCCTATTGCCCCCATGCTGGCAAGTGGTTGGTTCTAATGTTTGTTAACAAAAGAATCTTAGGAATGACTGTTTCTCAAGGAAAAGAAAAGATACAGGTACCAAAAGAACATTCACCTTTAATAAGCCCTCTTTTTCCAAGGCCCCAAAGACTGGTATTTAAGCTTAGTCTTCTAGCATCCATCTCTTTATTAGCCTCTGAATGTCACCATCCAAAAAAAAATTAAGGCAAGGGCATTCTAGAATGAGATACAATGCACCTGAAATACCTACCACAAAGGAAAAAGGCATTCTAGAAAGGGAGGCAATCAAAAGATACCACATCTAGATCAGAAAGCATCCTCTCTAAGAGGTGGGTCCACTTGTTCTTACCTGGGGAGCCGCAGAGGGCTCTGCATTGGGTGGCTTGACGAAGAAAGGAATCCGGCCCCTCTGCCAGTCATTGAGGACCATTTTACCCACAGTCTGCAAGTCTGGCTCTCCACCCTGTAATGTCACAGAAAGATTTCTATTTAGAGTCAAAGACCTAAACCACCACCTAGTCTGGAGGCATTTCAGTGGTCCCAGTTGTTCATCACCAACTTGAAAAGCATCATGATACGCACACAATGCATACAAAAAAGTCTGTAACACAACATGCTGCCTGAGGAAGCTGGTCATAACAACATGAAAGCACCTGTTTAAATGCTCACAAATCCTGGCTCACCTTTAATAACTTTCCGGTCCGGAAAGCTAGCTTCTCAAGAAAATCCTCAGCATTCTCCCAAGAATCAATCTTATATGTTTTACTGATATACTCTGGCTTTGCCCGTTCAAGTACCGCACCAATGTGGTCTTCAGGAGTCTTAATTTTTTCAACTTGAACCTAGATATTAATAGGAAATCTTTTTGTTTACAAACTTTATTATGAAAGCAGTGACAATTCCCAATGTTCTTTGTAACCATATTTGAAAATAGATTTCAACACAAGGCCAGTGGAGCCTGGCAGGAGCCTGCCTCCAAGGTGGCTAGATATGACCAGTGGAAGGAAACACCACCGAGAGCCGACCACAGCTGTAGGAGCCCAGAACTCAAGTTTTATTCCCAGCTCACCACGAACTATGTGGCTTCTGAAGTCATTTAAACTTGTAATGCTTCGTGTTACTCACTAGCAGAAATGGTTAAAAGCCTGCCAATGCTGAGACACAACAAGAATGGAAGAGTTTAAGAAAGGAAGGGAGGAATGTGCACAGGATGTATAGCCAGAAACACTGGTTCAGGTTAAGTGGAACCATTTAAAGTTTTCAGTCATATTCAGAAACTAGTGAGGAAATGACTGGGTTGCAAAATGATTCAACCCATAAACCCACGAAGATGAATTATCACTAAACATAAACAGGCTCTGCTTCCCTCTGGATCCTGTGTGTAAACTAAAAACTCTTTTGTGAGATGACATTGACCAGATATGCCCATGGTTCTACTAACTCCTCAAAGAGGACTAAGTGGAATAGAGAAGCTGCCCTGTTCAGCATCATGTTTCTCAAGCGTGGTCAGACAGGCTAACCCCAAACTGCCTTCTGAATGAGTCAAGAGCAAAGGTATCCAGGGTTTCCCACGGAGTACTCCCCCCAGAGCCTAGCAGGCCCCCGAAACTCACAACTCCTTTCAGCACAATGTCTGTCTCCGAGTCCTCAGATGGGTAAACCACACCTGGACAATCAATGAGGAATATCCGACGCATCAAGGTAATATACTGCCAGACCTAAAGACAGAAAAGAGTCCAATTTCCCTTTATCAAATACGAAGAGTATAATTTCAAACACCTGATGCTCATGCATTAAGTTAGAAAGTAATTCCAACCTGCTGAAGTAACTGAGCTACTACTCTCTCCTCTATTTGCGCCACGCACGAGATGTTTCCACTAAGTATAAACTATAGTTTCCGTCAGCTGAGAGTCTAAAAATAATGCAGAGACAAGACTTCCAACTAGGACTGTGCAATAATACCCTGTCATAAACCTTTCCCTGATTTTTAAAAGTACTCTTGGAAGCTTAATACTCAATTTGGCCTCTCTCCCTTCAAGCAGAACCACACTGTTCTCCAAACACTTTGTGTTCCAGGTATGAACCCCCAACTATCAGAATCTATCCTGAGGTTGAGATTTCCTTTCCTAACCCAGGAATCAAATATTTTTGGGTTAGTTTTGTTTAGCAACAAAAAAGATAGGCAGGACAACAATTTAAAACAGACTTTCATATGAACAGCAATTACCAAATTGTGCCAAGTCCACACACTGGCATACCAAGTAAACTTAATCTTATCAAAGTGGTTAGAACAGTTGTGGTGCATTCCAAACTACTGTCTAGAGAACTAAACTCCCATTGGTGGTCCTCAATCAAGAGAAACAGATGGGAATCTCTATGTCTTAAATAATCACCATCCATAGAAATAAAATATGCAGAAGTAAATCAGATTCCCCCAAGCCAGACGTACCTTTGTTTCACCTGCAATAGGGGCCACGTTGCAAACTTTCTTGGAACGCAATGTGTTTATCACAGAGCTCTTGCCAACATTTGGATAGCCAATGAACCCAACACTGATCTGTTTCTTGTCAGTGTGCAACTGTTGAAAAAAGGAACACACAGGGCATACATGCAGTTCTGAATATCCCCAAAGACAGACTGGGTTCACTTTGCAAGTAAAGAATACAGTGCAAAACTGATGTATGCTGGTCGAGAAACAAAGGAAGAAACAGCTTCTTAGTCATCGGTTTAGAAGAACAGCACCCACTGATAACATGTCTTCAGGGAAGATAATCTTAACACATTAAACAACTGACATTCCCATGCATGACCCATTCCAAAGACGCCCCTTTCATCATACATTTTGAAAAAGAGCCATGTTGAAAGTTAGACCACTGGGTGGAAACCTCAAGGAGGCAGAGCTCAGCTTCTTATCAAGGAGTCCAAAAATCAATGGGGACTTCTGGGGAAAGACAGAAGAATGAACATAAAACTCATTCCCCCAAACTCCACCACAGTGACAGCAACGAGAATTAACACATACAAAACCATATGTCAGGGGAAGCGGATGTGGCTCAAGCGATTGATCTCCCACCTACCACATGGGAGGTCCCAGGTTCAGTTCCCAGTGCCTCCTGGAGAAGATGAGCAAGAAAGCGAGCTGACATGATAGGTTGGTGTGGTGAGCTGACCCAACAAGATGATGCAACAAGGAGACACAAAGAGGAAACACAATGAGAGACACAACAAAGCAGGGAGTGGAGGTGGCTCAAGCGACTGAGCACCACTATCCCACATGGGAAGTCCCAGGTTCGATTTCTAATGCCTCCTAAAGAAAAGACAAGCAGACACAGAGAGCACACAGCGAATGGACACAAAGAGCAGACAGTGAGTGCAAACAAGGGGGGTAGGGGAGGGGGAATAAATAAATAAATCTTAAAAAAAAAAAAAAATAAACCATGTCAAAGAATAAGTTGGAGATGAGACAATAAAAACTAACACGTAATGTTAAAAATTAGAAGCTAAAAATACTACTACTAAATACACTACTAAATATGAAAGCTCAATGGCTACAAAGGTAGAAAAGTCAAAAATCAAACAAAATAATGCCAAGGAATGGCCCAAAGCCTGAGGAACTGGCAGTCCCAGATACCTGCGGGGGTAGGGTGGAATACAAGGTGACTGGCAGAGAGTCTGCATAAACAGCCACACCCTTCTACGCCCGCCCACCCTCAGCTTGGGCACACAACTTCTCTACCTCGGAAAAAGACCAGAGTCTTAGGTCCCTCTTCCTTCTCTTTCACAGCTTACTCCTTCCTTCTCATGAATTTATCTTCCCAAAGGTTCTTGAGATATACACTTGTGAGGTAACTATTTTTTTTTAACCTTGCATGTTTCAAAAGGGAACCTAGACTGAAAGATAATAGCAGCTGAAGGCATGAGTTCCCAGAAAGAGTAATTGAAAGTCTAAATATTGAATAGTGAGGCTCCAGCCCCCTACTCCCACTGAGCTCCTGGAACCCTGAGAGCCAGGTTTATTTGCCCCCAAAGCTGGAGATCGGAAGACTCCTTTCTGGGGAAACTCATGGGTCCAAGAGGAAAAAAAAAACACTACAGACAATGACATCTAAGGTATCTTCCAACCAATCTCCCTACAGTGAAATCTATTAGTCAACAAGCAAATCCTCACACATAAAACTTCTATCAGCTTTTTATTTTTTCAGTGCTTCACTTTTAAATATGAATGGGGAGGGGAGCACCTGCTTCCCACATGGGAGGTCCCGGGTTTAGTTCCCAGTGCCTCCTTAAAAACAAAAAAAAACAGCCAACAAGCATAACAACAACAAAAAAAAAACAACTCAGGGGAGCCAGTGTGGCTCAGTGGTTGAGTGCTGGCTTCCCACATATGCGGTCTCAGGTTCAATCTCCAGCCCCAGTACTTATTTAAAAAAAAAAAGGAATGGAGAGCCAAGCATAGCCAGACATTCCAGACATTGTAAGCTGTGACTCCAACAGTGAAGACAGAAAAACAAAGAAATCTGCAGGAAACAATCATTGTAGGGAGAGAAATAAATTTCAAAACACATTATCATTAACATTTTCCCAGAGACAGAGAAGATACTGCATTCCTGAAATAAGAACAGATGCAAAAGGGGGCAGAACAATTCAGAGTTAAAGAAAAAACAAGCTCTCAGTAATTAAAAGTGATAGGCAAGGGGAGTGGATGTAGCTCACTGGTTGAGCACCTGCTTCGCATATACAAGGTCCCAGGTTCAATCCTTGCTACTTCCAAAAAAACAAAAGTGATGGGCAAAATAAAATTTGCAATAGAAGGGCTGGCAGATCTAGGCAAGGAAATCACTTAGAAAGTAGAGCAAAATGCCACACACATACTAAAGTAAAGATATGAAAATTGAAAGATTAAACCAGAAGGTAAAGCCAAATTCCTGAAAGAGAATGAAGATGATGCGGGGGAAGAGGAAATTTCAAAGTAGTAACATAAGGAAGTCCCAATGAATGCCTACCTTACTGAAGTAAAAGACCCAGTCCAAGGCTTATCACTGTGAAATTTCAAAACAGGATTAAAAAAAGATCACAGCCAAAAAGGATCAGGTATCAGAATGCAGCCTTTGATTTCTCAACAGCAATACCGGAAACCAGAAGACAATGGAATAGTATGAGGAAAATTCATTTCTGGCCTAAAATTCTACACTCCGCCAAACCACCAATTAAGCGTGAGGGTAGAAAGAAGACATTTTCAGAATATAAAGTCTCAAAAATGTTCCTTCCAAACACCCCTTCTCAGGAAGATTTTGGAAAATATATTCCATCAATAGGAAGGAAAAAAACAAGAAAAACGAAGAAAAAGAATCCAATGAGCCACGGTTCCGACACAGGACAAGAGCCATGGGAATTCCGAGGGTGACAGTGGAAGGCAACCCCAGAAGGAAGACAAAGGCAGCAGGCCTGGAGGGGAGGACCCAGAGCTGGTCACTGTCGTGGACAACTACCCACTCTACCAGAGAATCTGATGATGTAACAGTCACAGAGACAAATAAAATAGAGCAAATTAACACCAGAGAAAATAAGAGGTTCTATTAGAAAGGAATTATAATCACAGCACCCTGTGTGGACCAGCTGTGGCGACTATTTTACAGCTGGAATAATGTCAACCCTGACGGAATCATGGTTTCTCCAAGCACTGTTCCACAACGATATGGGGAGAACAGAGGAAGGGAAGCATTTCCATGGGGGGCGGGGGAGGTGATCGCTGTATTAAGAATATGGCAGACTATAACAGAAGTAACAGATAAGAGCTGAAGGGGTTTGTTTCTGGGAAGTGGGGAACAGTGGAACAGGGGACATGTGTCTTTTGTTAGAAGCCAGGTAGAATTAATCAAATAATTACACAACTACAAAGTTACAGATACAGCACATGAAGCTTTAAGAACATTTAGCAGGATGATCTGGTTTCAGGGCTTCCCTGAGGGACTGACATCTGACCAAGGATGTGCAGTTTGAGCTGAGGTGGGGGCCCATCTGGAAACCCAGGGTAGGGAGCCCAGGGAGCACGAGAAGGAGGAGGTCAACCTTAAGCAGAGGCTGGACCTTCAGGTGCAAGGGGAGATGGCCAAGGGAAGCAATGCAGGTAAAGAAGTAGGGAAAGGTTAAGCTGGAAAACATTTCAGAATCCTTTAATAATCCTGAGGCTCTATGAGCCTTTGCATCTCTAGAACACACTTTTCTCAATACAAAGAAAATATGGAAAATGAGGCTGGTAACGTTCTGACACACAGGTGGCAAGATCAATTCTTATACAAACCCACAGCCACACAACTCCAAGAGAAACCAAACAGGTCTCATACCTTTCCAAACTGCCGTAGAAGCTGAATAAATGCTCCTTTGCCAAAGGGGTTAGTAATACTTGCATGGAAAGCAAGTGTTGGATAATCCTGGGAGAGGACAGCCACCCAACGTTTCTAAAGGGGAAAAAAGAAAAGATGCTGGTAAATTGTTGCAACTTGTTTATTTATAATACATGGAAGAATCAGAGCTTGAATTACAGGATTGTTTTTTCAAATAAACAATTGTCTAAGGAAAATGTTAGCTATAATTCTTTGAAATGCTTTTTCAAGTATAACAGTTAATGCTTTATCTTTTGCTTCATAAAAGCAGAACAGTATTCAAAAAATGCCTTCATTGCAGCTAAATGCAATTATTTTAACACAATGTAAAACAGATTAGTGACTGTGACAGCTGGCTCTTTATGAGGATTAAAAGGTACCTCTCCCTCTCATCAACGAAACACACTTTAGTTTTGTTTTCAGTGAGAACACTCCAATAACTGAAACCAATTTCAAGAGTGCGACGCTTTAACTAATGTCCCAAATCCCAGACATCATGAAACTGACTTATTAACTGATAATTCAAAGTCAACATGAGTTGATTGGCCTCGTGGTCAGGATTTGGAGTTTTGGATTAGTAGCTTTACTTACTGTTGCCCAGGCTGGAACAAGGTCACATTTGTTAAGAACAAAAATGAGGTGTTTCCAGGGTTTTTCCTTTTTCAAGTAAGTCTCAATGTGAGGGGACCGGGTACCAATTGGATCCCTAGCATCAAGAACTTGAACTACAACATCTGATGAATCTATCACCTGCAAAGTCAGAGAGGCAAAATGGTTTGCTACAGAACAAATACAAAATGAACGAGGGATGACATTTAAGGGAGCCTGGGAAAAATAAAATATTTAGACAATTTCAAAACAGTCTTTTGGGGAAAGTAGGCTGTAGCCAATCTCAGTGCCGTGATCAGAATTCAAGTCTTTTCAGGGAAAGCGAATGTGGCTCAACCAGTTGGGCATCCGCTTACCACATGGGAGGTCCTGGTACCTCCTAAAGAAGACAAGTAGACGCCCACACCCACCGCAATGAGAACTAGACCCCGCACCCTGCCACAACAAGCAGACGCCTGAATGAGCAGATGCCACAGGCCAGCAGATGCCGCAGCCCGCGGGGAGCGGGTATGGCTCAGGCCATTGGGCATTCGCCTCCCATGTGGGAGGTCCTGGGTTCAGTTCCCTATGGCTCCTGGAGAAGGCAAGCAAATGATGAGCAGAAAGAGAACCATCTGGGGGAGGGGGGGATAAATTAAAAATTAAAAATAAAGTAAAAAAAAAAAGTCTTTTCATCCTGTGGAATGTAAAACACGCTGACTTTCAAATAGGAAAACTAGCTTATATGAAAACCATCTTACTCCGTGACTACTATGCTCTGAATCATTTACTTCTTAAAACTTCTAAAAGTTTCTACTGTGTAGGTTTGTGTACTATAAGAAAACATAGTTTACTTTTATGGTACTAGTTTTCTTTATTATGTTACTGTTTAGCTATGCATCTGTGCTTGAAGGTCTTTGTTCCCAAAAATATTACAGGCATACCTTGCTTGTTTTATTGTACTTTATAGATATTGTGCTTTTTTTTTTTTTTTTACAAATTGAAGGTATGTGACAGCCGAGTGTTGAGCAAATCTATCGTCTTCATTTCTCCGACAGCATATGCTCACTTCGTGTCTATGTCACATTTTAATTAGGGTAAGTATATTGCTTTTTTAGACATAATGCTGTTGCACACTTAATAGATTACAGTATAGTATAAACATAACTTTTATATGCACCAGGAAGCCAAAAAAATTGCATGACTTGCTCTGCTGCGGTAGTCTGGAGCCAAACCTGCAATATCTCCAAGGTATACCTATAGAAGTGTGTAGACATAAAATTCAGCCATTTGAAGAGCACTGATTCAGGTTTCAGGATATACAAAGCCGTTTCCACTAATGAACTGGGTGAGTGTGGGTAAAGTATTAACCTTACTAACCATCTTTTCCTATAACATTATAAAATTAGAGGGCTGGATGAAATAACTTAACAGTTCTCATATGGTTCTAACCACATATGATACATATAAACAGGTACATCATTTTAACAGGTAATCTGACAGAGCTTCAATAAATCAAAATCAGTTTCCTCATATAAGAACATGAAAGAAACCACTCAATGAGCAAGAATTTAAGAGTCTTACCTTGTAGAGCTCACCCCATATTCTTCTGGACTGTCCCTTTTTATATATTTCCTCTTGGGCTTCATTTCTAAATAAGAAAGCACCCAAAATGAGCAACTAAAACACTAAAGATTAAAAGGATGCTTTAGGGGCTCTCTCTGCCTAGAGGGGCCCACACCAAATCTTGGTGTGTATTTCTGTCTTTCTCTCCCATTTCTCAACAAGCTCTGTTCTTTCTCCCATTTCCAAAATAAATTCTTTTTACTGGCCTAAAAAAAAAAAAAAAAAAAAGGATGCTTTAGGGAAAAGTCAACCATGTACCATCGTAAAGGATAGTATAACCAGTCAGTGTTGGATTGAAAACAAACTGAATTTAAGTGACTATAATTACACAATACATCATAGAGACTCATGAATAGGAACTGGCAAAATCTGAACTATACCCTATACTCCACAGCTCCCATGTAAAGTAAGTGAATTTTTTCTGATAAGGTTTAGAATCTATTTATTTACTAGCCTCAAAGACATTTACCCAAGGAAAAATGAAATTAAAAAATTGTTTTGTTTTTTCCCCATTAATCTACAGCACCCTTTCAGAGGAGCAAAAAATTCAAATCATCAGAAAGTTGAAAAGCCAACTTAAAGTCCAAATAATCCTAAGAATAAATGAACTTGCTGCCTCTTTTTGTTTGGTTTGACGTTAGTTCTCAGAAGCCCAAAGCTTGCAATGAGATGACAACATTGAAGAACACATCTGCAGTCAACAGATGATGTCTTTTTACTAAGAGGGCAAAACCTTCGTTTCATTTAAGAGTCTGTGAAGAATAACAGGGACTTTCCAGCTTGCCTAGTGGGAAATTAATAGATAAACCCTTTCTGGAGGACAATGTAGGAGTCGCATGTCAAAAGCATGCATATTCTTTGATATCCTAATTTCCCTGTAGGAATTTATCTTTGAGGCATCATTAAGAATGAGAAAGATTCAGTCACACTGACATTTCAGGGAGCCGATGTGGCTCTGGAGTTGAGCACCGGCTTCCCACGTATGAGGTCCCAGGTTCAATCTCTGGTACCTCAAAAAAAAAGGCAAAAAACACATTGACATTTCACCTTAGTGCTGTTTATCGTAGGGAAAATCTATAAACAGAATAAATGTCCAACAATGGACTGGCTAAAACAAAATACTATTAAGACAACAACCATTACATTACTGAAGGAGAAATATATTCTTAATAGTTTAGGAAAATATATTAAAGTAAAAGGCAAGTTAAAATACAGTCTTAAGGGAGGCGGCTGTGGCTCAATCAGTGGGGCTCCCGTTTGCCATATGGGAGGCCCCGGGTTCGGTTCCCGGGGCCTCCTGGTGGGGGCGGGCCCGCCCACACGGTGTGGTTGGCTGACCCAGCGAGCACAAGCAGCAAGGGGGGGATGGATGAATAAATAA